>JAPTGZ010312928.1:0-13941 GCA_029814645.1 Fowleria isostigma | reverse complement strand
CTCACACCTGCTCCTTGTTGTCTCCACCTGTGTGTGATTGTTTCCCCCTCCTACCTTGTGTGTATATAAGCCTGCGTTTCCCTTGTCTCGTCGCCAGTTTGTAATTTACTCCGTGTGATTACTTACCCGCCTTGTCTAGTGTTTTTTGTCTTCTCGTGTCTTGACCCTTTTTTGCCTGACCTCTGAGCCTTGCCTAAGCCCTTGTGACCTGCTGCCTGTTTTTGACCATCGAGCCTGCCTTTTCCCTTATCGGACCCCTTTGCTCTCTCTGGACGGATTTCCTGGAACCTGGACCCAACTTCTATACGATTCTGCGCTGTCCCTTATGTACCGCTGCCATTTATCTCCTGACTCCTGGCTGTTGAACCTTGGCTTCCCTTTTGACCTACGACTCTGGATTTGCCCTCACAGAAATAATCAATTATTGTTTATTTTTGGATTATTATTAATAAACTGTATTTCCTTGAACTCCTTGGTTGGATTATCTCTGCACTTGAGTCTCTGTTCTGGGTTGAACCCTGACATGCACAGGACATTCTACTGCGGTGTCTCTTGTTCTTGCACTCATGCTGGACATGCATGTGTGGGGCAGCCATGCCCCTCAGTGATTGACAGCAGACACAGGCTTTAGACTCAACACACATTAGGAAATGCGTAAGGTAGCTCAGAATAACAAGCATGATGTATCATTTACAAAGAGAAGCTGCTCCCACTGCCTACTAAGACCAAAGTTTTCATGACATTGTCATTTATGTTTAAGTAATAAAAAAAAACAACCAGTGAGATTGGTAAATTAAAATGTGTTTTTATTCTTTCTGTATAATATGTAGAACAAACAGTCACACTGTCCAACTTTGCAGTCAAATGGTTTTTTATCAAATTTGTTAACTTCATGAGGTGATTATTTTAATCTTTATTTCATATTGTGACTACTTTGTATCGTGAGCCCTGTATTGTATTTCATATCGCATGCGTGTAAATCCCACATCATACCACTCAATCAAGTCTGTGCAGACGTACAAGGCTGCTTCCTGTCCCTCCCTCTAGCAATTGCTTAGCAATGTGAATTAAATCAGTTCCTCCTGATTTTACAAAAGGGCATTTTAAAGAAAAGGATATTTAATGGGGAGATGGGACTATTCCTCACCTGTAGGTACCAAATTGGACAGGTTAAAACATTGACATTTGTCAGAACCGCACAGATACAAACACACAGACAGATGAGACCTTCCAGTATTATGATATAGAATATTTCTTCAGTTTCATGACTTTTTCAGATTTGTAGACAAATACAACTACTTGTGACCATTGACTGTTTAGTGAACGTCTGTAGATTTATTGAACTTGTGACTTTTATCAGAGTTTCATGAGCTCTTTGGTAAAATGTTACATCCAGTTATTCACAAATTATTCACAAATTATTCACAAATTTTCCCCCGGGGATTATTAAAGTATTTTTGATTCTGATTATTCTTTTGTCTAATTGACACCCGGTGCTGATGTATGGAGGCTTATGTTTTTACCTCCCACTCGTACACCAGGCTTGACCTCCGGCCTCTTGGATGTGCAGAACATTTACCGTGCACTGCGTTCCGAGTGGGTGATGGACGCCGCCTTCGCTCCGTGGCCTCGACTTGCCGCTCGTATCTAGGGTCAGCGCTCATCTCGTCTCAGCAGGAAAGACGGACGCAAATGATGGTTTCACAGCTCCTTGTTTATTTCACAGATAATTGTCTTTATGTAAGAACCTAGCGCGGTTCTGAGGTCATTTAACAAAGATTAAGTGGAAGGGTTTATGTTTTGATTATGACTGTCAAACACGACAAGTGTCAATGTTAAATGTGATCGTTCAGAGACGAGTGGAGTAAAAACAGTGTCAGTAACCATGGAAACAGAAACGGAGGGAGAAGAAACCTGGACTGATTCAACACTGATTTGATTCTAAATAGTTTTAAAGTTTGAGTTCAGCCTGAATTAACTTATAAAATGGGTGTAATACTATTTTTAGAATTATCAAAATGATCAGCTTGAAATCTAAAATGTCTGGAAAGGAAAGGATTGTAAAACCTCAACATCCACCAGTGACCAAAACCATCTACTGATGGAAACTGTTTAACATCTGTTGATCTACTAATCCTATCAATATATGTGGTGTAAAATACAGTTTGTCATCTTTTCATGGTCATCAGATGTGACCCATTTGGGCATTTAGATGCTCTGTAGTTAATGTGGAAACACTGTCATCTTCTACAACATTGATGGGTTACTAAAGTTTTATCGTAGAAACTGTTGATAAAAAGACAAAGAGCCGACTAGATTGCACTTCTTCTTTCATCTTTTTCCTCCTCCTCCTACCTCCCCTTTTCTCCGACACCAGTGAAATCCATGGGGTTTGATATAGTTTGATATAGTTGTATTGTGTTGTTTTATTGTATTAATAAAAAGGTGACTGGATCCCTGGTGATCTGGTGGGAATGAAGGGGTTAAAGAGCCCTTAAACTATACTCTTTAGTGAAGTTACTTGGGTTTTATCTTTTTATATAAGTGTAGGTATAAAACTCCTCATTCCATCCTTTACCAAGACATAAACGTGGAGGGGCAGATGATTTTCTTCCATAAATGTAGACGATCTCTGATGGTTCCTGATGTTGAATCTGACAGCATCTCTACAGGTGTTTTATAGACAGAGATGCCGCTGCTTTACCAAACATGCAGTTGGTGGATATGTGAGCGTTTCTATATTTACCGACATGTCAGACCGGTTCAGTCATCCTCGGCCTCCTCTGTCCCATGGGCGTAATTTGTGTCACACCTCTTATTAGCGTAATAAAACTGTCAAAGCTGATGTACAGACTTCACACTGATCCTGCTGAATAAGCTTGTCCTGCCCTTTCATTTAATAGCTTTTTCTTCCTTCAACATCCATCAAGTGTCACCTGACATGATCTGAAATCGTGTAATTCTTTGAAATTGTACCTCAAAGTCCTTCTGACGTGTAGATTTGTCCTTCAGCGTTACTCATCTATGACTTTGAGGAAAAGGATTGAAGAACTTGAGGGATCACATGTTGCATGTCAGACTCAAACAGGTTTATTTGCCATATTTTATCAGCATTGATTGTCTACCTTTTTTTAAAAATCCTTTTTCAGATTAAACCCTGTATATGAGTTATTATCACCAGCACCAGTGTCAGATATGTTTTGGGTTTTTTGTTTTTATTTCAGTTCAGTGTTGTATTTGAAGCCATATCAGTGTCAGGTTCCTCTTGATGATGAGTTTTTCCGTTTCATTATCTTCTGCATCTGCTTCAGTACATCTCACAGACAAATATTGTCCTTTTACTGTTCTGTATCTGTGTAACAGATGAAGAGTTGACACAATGGGTAATAGAACACGCTCTTAAAACCCCAACACATTGTTAAAGATTAAACCGACACAGAGCACTTGGTTTTCATTCATCAACACCCATTCCTCTTCTCGGAGTTCTCACACGGGTTCATTTTAATAAAATCCTCTAATATGTTGCCACAAACCAAAGATTAGAACATGTGCAAATTGGAAACGGATGTGTTTTCTCTTCACATTCAAGTGTCACTGCCTCAAACTCAGACTTTCACGACATTTCACTGTTGTCCTCTTGTTTTTTTTGTTTTTTTGTTTTTGTTTGACTTTTTTTTGGTAGAAGTCACAGTTAATCTTATATCCTCTTGTAGAAAACATGTTCAGTAGTTCCATCGGTTTCCAAAGTTAGTATTTCAGCATATTTTCCATTTGGATTAAACTGATGGACATATTGTGAATTTAGGCCATCATTATTGATTTCTAATTCCATTAAAGATGATAAATGAGAAATGTCTACAAACTTAGTCTTTCTTTTTTTTTTTTTTCCCAACTATATTTGAATATCACAAGGATTCTTGAAACTCATACATGGGTTTAAAGCACCTGTAGATGAGTTAAACATGATCTACATCCACTAATTGAATGTAATCTAGTGTGAAACAGGAGGGAGTCACAGCTGTCAGAAAACCACACCGTTATACAACATGTGTTTAACAGATGTAACAAAGAGTGAATGCCAGCAATGTAAAGATAAACTGTCACCGATCACAGACCAGCGTTTGAGCTAAAGACCGGAACATGAGGAGGTTAACCGCTGTCAGCCGATAAAGATGAAACATCCACAACTACATCCTGCTCATCATCATCGAGGAACTCTGAGCTCAAAAAACTAGGTCAGAAGACTTTAGGTTCTGTGAGTCCAGTCAAACCAACGTCACCGAACTCTGTGTCCTCATTTGATCCCAGAAAGATGTCCCATGAGGCTCGGAGTTCGTCACCGCGGTATCCTCTGCCTCCCGAGGACATGTTGGTCTGTATGAACAAAATACATGCTGTTCCCTGTGTGTGGTTGATATGACAACGGTTTCCATGGAGATGCAGCCACCAGCCCGCGGAGCAAACCCCCTGTTGAGCCTTGTCCTGGAGAGAAATCGAGGACTGAACATCTGAGACGACTCATGACGTCTGGACATTCAGTAATAGTGTTTAAAAATACTAATGGTCTCAAACATCACACAATCTGTACAGCGCTGACTGCTGTAGTTTGTCATACTTATGTATTTAACGTCAAGGAACAGATTGGTGAACACGGCAAGTTGGTAGGACCAGTATTTGGGAAGAATTAGTCATTTTGGAATACAATTACCTTACAATCACAGTGCGTTGCAACGTTGATGATTCAGGGGAAGCGCAGTACCACGCTGCATGAGAGGAGATGAAGTTAAAACCAATAACACATTGACTAATTTTAGTTCCTAGATAATGGTATAAATATATGAATTGTCATTTCAATTTTAATGATTTACCAATATTTATGTCAGCACTTATAAAATATAGACTAACATCTTTTCCTAAAAGTCTGCTCTCCCCAGCTTCCAAACTACCACATCTCAGGGTTCTTCATGAGTCAGCGCACTAGTTTATTATAATCAGATTACTACTGATAAAACAGATCAGATAATTCTGTTTACATGGTTACTTGAATAATCTGACAATCACAGAAATCAGACACTTGATAGAGTATTGGTTGTCAATGTAAATGGGCTCACTGTAAACTGGACTGGACTATGTTTTTAGAAGACCAGAGAAAACTGGTAGAACTTCAGTCCAGAACAGATTGGTACTGATCCAGATACTGGTACTGGCACAGTTCAGACTCTGGCCTCCATCAGTGACCCTGTTACCAGACCATAAAAACCCAATAACTGGGAGTAATCTGATAATTGCTGTAATCAGATGTGACATGTTTACATGCACTTCAGAAATGTGATAATCAAAAAACCCTAGTTTACATGTTTCAGTCATTATTTGATTTCTTTTGAAGTACGTACGCGCATTATAATGTAAGACGTACACTTCCTGCCATTTTTAAAACATTCAATCTTGTCTTGTTGCCCATGGTAACGCTTATAGTGTCAGTGTTGGCTGTCCTAATGTGGGAAGAGCTAATAAGACTACAAAATAGGTTACATGTTGCTGCTGTCTTTCATTTTATTTGTTTACCTTTTTCTTTAGGCTCATGTTGTCGCTGCGTAGCTTTTGTTTATGGATTTTTTTTTTTTTTTTACACATGCATAGATATAAAAAAAAATCATATTAACCTCTATACATACATGAAGACATTGGAATATTGGGGAGAAATCTAGATATGTTTCTCATAATCGGACAACTGCTGTTATCGGATGAAGCCGATCAAATGATCCTGTTTATATGAACACTGGAATAATCAGCTATCAGAAATCAGATAACGATTGGAGTGGATGTAAACGGATTCAGTGACTCCAGTATTTTTTTTTGTGTTGTGAATAGAATTAAAGGCCGTGCGTGTCGGAAGGTCGCCTCTGCCTGCTGTAAATCTCGTTGTCTCCACGCAGGGAGGATTTATTTCAGTGTGGTGCTAATCCGTGGCTCAAGGAGACGTGGATGTTGTTTTTCAGCACTCGGGCCGAATCCCCAGGGCATCAGAACTAGTGTGGGGCCATTTTCTTTACCTGGGTGTTTGTGTCTTTGGATGGAGACAGATGTTATCGGGCCAGGGTGGAGGACCGGCGTTGATCTCATCTCAGACTTTGGAGAGCAGCCATTTGAGATCCGACTGACCGGACCCAGATACCGGACTCGCACTAAAGCTTATTTACACACTCACCCACGGTCTAAGTGTTCTAGAGTTGGTTATTAACCACATCCCTCTGTGACAAAAATCTGTACCTCTGAAACTGCTCAAATGAAGTCTGTGTTGTGTTTTAATGTGTTCAGATCTCCAGAGCCTCTGCAAAGGCATAAATCATTTATCGATCCGTTTATTAGTCACATTCATCTGTGTCTGGGTTGAATCAGAGGATGAAATAATAATAATAATATACCAGGGTTAGTCACTGTGTGTTTAAACCACTGGTCATTGGAGTTTCTATCAGTGATTAATAATCAAAAAACATGGGCAGAAATGACAAAAAACATGCCAAAACATCGTCAGCTAGTGGTGGATGACGTTTAGACTCATTAGGAGTAACTTAATTATGAGTGGGATGATGTAAAAGCTGCAACTTTGGCTAAAAAACTACTAAAATTGTATTTTACTTCTTACCAATGTTTTTGTTTATTTATTTTAAGGGAAAGATGACAAAAAACAAAAAAAAGCCCCAAAAAACATCTTTCATCACTTTTATTAAAAGTTAAACAATTCAAAATGACCGCCACCCTGTGATGTCACAATATGCAAATTAGACAGATATGTTTACTCCCAACATAAACTTAGGCTCATAATTAATTTTTTTTCTGATGTCTTCTTTCTCCTCCCCTTTCCTCCTCCTTCTTGCTGTTCCTTTTTCTCCTCTTGCTCATGTTCATCTTCCTCCCTCCTCCTTCCCTCTTCTTCCTCCTTCCCTCTTCCTCCTCTTTCCTCCTCCTCTTTCATCCTCCTGTTTCTCCTTCCTCCCCCTTCTTCTTCTTCCTCCTCCTCCTCTCCTCCTGTTCCTCCAGGTCCAAATATAGCTCCTTGATCAGACAGAGGCTCAGACTCTTTGTTTGTTTGTTTGTTGACGTCACCGTCTGTTTTTCACGGCTGAACTTTTCTTCTGTTTGTTGTTTTTCTGACGCTGACGGTTCATTCCTGTTTTTGTGGAGTTCAGATCTCCTGCTTTGGACGTCGTCCTTTGAGTCTTTCATCTGACTCTCCAACACTTTTCCTCTCGCTGCTGCTTCGCTCTGCTCGCCGCCTGTCACCCCTAATTTACACACTCCTCTGTGTGTGTGTGTGCATCTGTGTGTGTGTTGGTTTGTATCTGTGTGTGTCTGTGTGAGTGTATCTAAGTATGTGTATTTGTGTCTCTGCATGTGTCTGTGTGGGTGTGTCTATGTCTGTGTATCTGTTTGTCTGCATGTCTCTGCGTGTGTCGTGTGTGTGTGTGTGTGTGTGTGTGTGTGTGTGTGTGAGACTGTGGTTCAGATATCTGTTTATGTGGTTGTTGACATGTTCGAAGGCAGTTTTTCGAGATACTTGACTCATCAGTGAAGCCGACCTCCCTTCAGAGCTTCAACACAAACACACACATACTAAACACACACAGACGCACACATACAGACTCACACTGACACACAACCCCACACTAACATCCCTCTCATGTTGACTGAAGATGTTCAGACTCTGCAGCTCAACTCTGCACAGAGTTCCCATACTGTTTGTCTGTACATCACAAACACAGCATGTACTCAAAACAACACAACATGTACACAAAACAACACAAACAAGACACACGTGTACACAAAACACAGCATGTACACAACACAACACAAACAGGACACACATACACAGAACAACACAACCAGGACACACATATACAAAAGAACACACATGTATACACAAAACAATACACCGGACACACATGTACACAAGTGCCTGAGTGTTTGCGTTCTTCACATAAGCTACATGTATTCTTTTGGTACACGTCCATATTGAACCGAAGGCCCTGTACCGAAATGGTTCAGTACAAATGAGTGCACTGTCACACCCTTATGATGTACGTACATAAAAGTTCACCCCGCCCCTTTTACAAGGCCCCGCCCACCAGTTCTGAACTCAGGCCTTTCGTCTGGACCGAACCTTGTCAAAGCCTGACAGATGAACGGCAGTGAATAAAGTTCTACTGCTCGGAAACACATGAAATCTGTCTGAAAACTGATGTTTAATTATTATGACTTTAATTACTATCCCCTGTGGCCCGTTTAGTATTGACTTTGTCATCCATCCATACCTAAACCCTGGTCTTTACATTTAGTGATGAAATAAAATAACCTGATTTCAGTGATATTTTAGTTTTTTGTGTATCTGAAGGACAAACAAACAGTTCACCGACATGATGGAAAACCTGTGGTCTGGATGGTCTTTAATTCAACCCTAGGCAGAATCCAGTTGCTGTGTGAAAGTGGCGAGCGTCTGCATGACAAATCGGGCTGATTGGTGTTAATTAACCACCTACCTGACCCCGATGGAACACGAACGTGGGTAGACAGTGTAAAGAAAGAAAATGGCATCAGGAAAGACAAGGCGGATCATGGTGGAAGCGAGAGTGGAGGAGGACACATGACGAGGTGTAAAATGCTTCAACTTCAACATCCATGACATGTTTTATCATCCACATCCCTGACTCTATAAGTTTTATATACATGACAGACGTGATTTTCCATGTCTAATCAGTGCTTACCAACTCAGATGAGTTCTATTATCCACCACAAAACATTAAACTTTAAGCACCACCAATATAAAAGGCCTAGATTTATTTATGTTGTTTCTGCTATAAGTGTCAGAAAATGTCCTTTTTTGCCAATTCTTTTTGCACCTTTTTCAGGCAGAACTTAACTTTCAATATCTGTCCATCAATATAATGGAACGAATGCTTAAAACAGTGTCTTGTGAAAAAATACTTATTTTTTAAAAAATCATATTTATTATGACAAACAATAGTAAATGTTCATAATAAAACTTTATGAGATTATAAAATAAACTTTCAACTATTTTCCATGTAATCAAACATACCCTGGATAGATCTGCATATAGATTTACATATATATGGAAATATACAGACATTTATAGAATATTTACAGATAAAATACAACTCTCAATGAACTATTTGAACAACAAAAATACAGATAAAAACGGCAAAACTGGAAAAAAAACATATCAAAACACACTAGTAGAACACTCCAAAAGAGCACTATCACTATTGTCTACCATTATTTACAGAATTCACCACTAAAATGCTGATATTCCAAATATTCCATGTCTCTCTCACCAGCTGTGCTTTGCTGCTCTGCTGCTCTTCCCTCTTCTGCCCTTCCTCCTCAGCCAATGCAGACCTCTAACCTAATGTGTTCTAGACCAATAGAACAAACCCAATCTCAGATAAAAGATGACGTTTGAATACAAAATCATTTGAAAAAAGAAATGTCATTTTGTCAATAGTGCAAATGATTCAGTGGTTACAGTCATCTGAATGAAATGTGGTGCCAGAGACACTGATGAAAGCCTTCAGTGTTGTGTGTGAAGTTTCCTCCCGTCTTTATCTCTGCAGTATGATTCATGGGATGAATCTCATCCTTTCCCTCAGATTCCTGCTCAAAGAGCCTGAGAAACAGATTGACGCTGGTTTACGACAGTGATCTCCTTGATTGTGTTAAATGTACTTCCTCCTGGTGAGCGATTTTAGATGAGGCTGCAGTTGATGGTGCATGTGTTAAAGACAGTGACCAATAGGACATGGAGCTATGTCACTCTAACCTTCCAACTCCATTTAATACATCAAAACTGACTGGGTCTCCACTGGAACACAGAACACATTAACGTCATTCAAATTACATGCATTTGCATGTACTGCATCTACTGTCATTCAAATTACCATAACTCCTGGAACTGTTTGTACTAGGTAGGTATCATGGCCAATTTTCTTAATCAATACAATTTTACTTCATAAGGTTCTGAATTGATTGATTGTGTTTCAATGTGATCTAAACCAATATCGATTTGATTCAGTATGAATTGATTGATTCAGATTCATTTAGTGAAACCAGAGTACAATTTTGAGCTGTGACCTGATTATTTGACTACTGCAGCCATGCAACACATCAATACTGGTATCAATGTTGACATTAGAAAGGAAATGTATACAACTCTTCAGCAGTAAATAGCTGAATCTGTTCTTAAATAATGAACGGGACAGAAACATGGTTCTACACTGGCTCAGAACAGACTTCTTGGTCATCTTTATGGACTGTATGCACAGCCCCACTACTTCCTGAACTTCAGGCAGCACCTTTGTTTCCTGTCTTTCCTTATTGGACACACTGATTAATCCAGGTGTGTCTGCTACTTCTTGTTGTGATTGCAGCAGTCAGACACACCTGGATTAATCAATATGTCCAATAAGGAAAGACAGGAAATAAAGGTGCTGCCTGAAGTTCAGAAAGTAGTGAGGCTGTACATAAAGCCCATTCTGTTTTATGGCCGGTGCTTCTGGCGTTAAGGTGAATTACTATGCACCTATTACTATGGCTGAATGGATCCAAGTTCATATCCCTAGAATGACCCCATAACACAACCTGCCTCGGAGAGCCTCTGCTGACCAGACGGTCTGGGTGGCCAGTTCTTCCATACTACGGGTTGAGGCCAGGAGGACCTCCCACAGAGGTGTTCCCCAGCCTTTCTCTGCGGCTCTCCCACGCTGAACCGTTGCGAATGAGATCAAAACACCCCATCTCCCTCAGGGGCCCCTTGAGAAGGAGCCAGCCGTGCCTCAGTGTCAGCGGTACCCGGGTCAGGTACCTGCCTTCCCGCTCTGAGAAATGTATCTCATCCACTATTATTCAATAATGGAAAGGTAAAATAAAATTGATCAAAAACATTTATTTTTACCCTGTCCTAGTTTTCATTGTTAGCAGGATCTGAAGGTCATCTTTTACCTGAGACTGGGTTCTTTCTATTGGTCTTAACACGTAAGGGTAAAGGTCTGCATTGACTGTGGGGTAGGGGTGGAAGTGGTCGGAGTCGAGAGCAGCAGAGTACAGTCGGTGAGAGAGAGATGAAAGATTTTTATGTCTTTAAGCAGCAGTTTAGAGAGGTTTTAGTGGTACGTTCTGCAAATAACTGTATATAATAGTGATGGTGCTGTTTTGGAGTGTTCTATTAGTATGTTTTGATGTGTTTTTGTCAAGTTTTGCTGTTGTTTTTTTTGTGTTTTTTCATTGTTTTATCTGTATTTTTGTTGTTTGTATATTTCATTGATAGTTGTATTTGATCTGTAAATATTCGGTAAATGTCCGTATATTTGTATATATATGTAAATCTATATGCTGTTGTATCCAGGGCATGCACAGATGCAGTGTGTGTATTTGAATCAGATGATGGATGCTTTTGTCAGTGAAATAAGGGGCCCTGTCTACAACTTGCCTGAAAATGAACACAGACTATCATACAGGATCCAGATGACTAGAAAGAACTAAAAAGAACATGGACACGCAATGATCTAGACTAGCGGTTTTTAAAGTGGGAGCCACCAGGGGGCACCAGACTCTCCTCACAACATTGGAGGAAAGATCAGAAAAATAACGGATGCATACTATCAAGGATTATTATGAATATACAGTGTCGAAACATGTTAGTTAATAATATTATTATGCTAAACAAATGTAATAATTATTGTATAATGAATAAATCTAAGAAAACACATTCTAAAAGTCAATGTTGTCTTGATATATTTTGGAGTATTGCCGATGGGTTTGCAAAGGGGTGCCCTGGTCAAAAGCTAATGATGTTTGGAGGGCCTTGGCCTGGAAAAGTTTGGGAACCCCTGATCTAGATAAACTCAGATGTTTGAACACATGGAAAATAGTTGAAAGTTTATTTCTATAGTCTCAAAGTCTCATTGTGAACATTTAAAGTTGTTTTTCATCTTAAATATGATTTAAAAAAATTGATTGCCATAAGTTTTAAGTATTACATAGTATATAGTTTATTACATATAATAATTAGAATTAATAGACAGATATTGAAAGTTAAGTTGTTCATGGAAAAAAAGACATTCTGCCACTTTTATTGCAACCCTCCCTATAAAAATATTAAACCTTTATATGGTTAATACCTTTTGATCCACTAATCCTATCAATCCATGTAAATAATTGGCATAAAATACAGTTTATGAAAACCACATCTACTGCAGGAGTATCCGACTGTGGCCTTGAGCAGCAAAAATATAAACTATCCTGTGTCCGTTTAATTCAGTTTCTGCGTAGACGTTGAGGTATGAAGCGGCTGGACGCGATGGCCATGTTGGATTTATTTTATGTACAGGATGGGAAACATGAAACAGTGAAACAGATGGAAAACCAAGTCATGTCTTCACATCAAAACGTTACAATCCCACAAGACAGGAGGCGATTGAAGAGACTCTAAGACTGAACGGTGATATGTAATTTTAACCCTTGAAGACCCAAACATTCAACATCAAACAATCATCCACTGTTGTGACTGTTTAATACCTGTTGATCCACTAATCCTATCAAGTCATGTCAATAATTGGGGTAAAATACAGTTATTCATCTTTTCATGGTCATCAGATATGACCCATTTGGGCGTTCAGAGGCTCCGTCGTTACCATGGAAACACCGCCATCTTCTCCAACAGGGATGGGTTAAATGAAGTGTATGTATTTTACTTTGTAGTTTGGGGTGTGTGAACTGTTCAGTAGAATCAAATACTTCCACATTAATGTGTTCTGACTCCGACCCGGTCTAACTCTCTGCCTGTTGTTGTTCCGTGGTTGACTTTTCGTTCCGTCTCTCGTCTGGAAAAGTTTTCCGACTCACTGACTGAGCTTTTCTAAAACAAATCGCAAGTTGAGCACAAGATCCTGCTCCATTCACAGATGGTTTGGATTTGGAGGCTGACAGAACATCCCCAAAACCGTCCGACAGAAGGTCAGTCAGCGGACACTCTTGACAGCACCCAGGGGATGTTCTCATCGAATCCGGGTGCATTCTGTGGCAGGGAACGGCCGATGTGGCAGCGACATGAAGCCTGTTTGGGTGTAAAGGCTCATCCAGGCGTTGGAGAGTCCTTCACAGCCGCTCAGTGTCACTTCTGTCTCTTCACACTCTGTTGGAAAAGTGCTGAGTAAACACTGTGGTGCAAAGCCAAAGGTGGACGTGGTTATCTCATTAGCTCTATTTTTGGATGACATTAGGGGAGGCAGGCTGTAATGGACTTTTCTTAGATTAAAAATAGCAAGAGGAGGGGGAACCATGCATGCAAATGAGGGATGAAAGGTCATATAAGGATGTTTAATGTAGACTCTGTGATCGGAATTAGAATGTTTAAGCCCAGTTACAGGAAAACACTAATAGAACAAGTTGCCTCTAAGAGGTCATCTCATATTTAAATCTTGTCTCCACACTTTAAGTGGGTGGTCCTTTGAAACTGGTCCCTAAAAACAGGACACAGAAGCTAAAAATTCAACCCAGATAAAAAAGCAAGTTGGAAGCACTTTGGGTTTATTTTAAAAATTAATACATTTAGATAAAAGACTTAGACTTAGATAAAAGATAAACTATTTTTCAGATAAAACACATTTTTATATTTTTATTCAAAAATCTGCACGTAACACCGTAAAAAGGACACAAAAATTGCATGCTACAATTTTTTTGGAATATCTTTTTATTCTCTCACAGGTACATTTGGAGAATCAAACTAATTATACAAGGCAGAGTGGTTCACAAAAATGATCGCTGTCGCAACATCACTTGCAATTTATTTGTGTTTAACCCTAGAACACTATCGCCGGGTGATTTTCACCCGGGCAAACATGTTTACAATATTTTCATTATGTTGCGTTT
>JAPTGZ010310634.1:0-13957 GCA_029814645.1 Fowleria isostigma | reverse complement strand
TCAAATAATAACAATTATGTTCAGGAAGGCCTCTTATACTATGAGATGCCAGAAAATATTCATAGCTTTCATATTTTCACCAAAAACAGTCAAAATGTCTTCAGTGACTTTCATCTTTCTTGGCACAATTAGGTACTCTACTTATTGAAATATATTGACTTAAAATGTGGGAAAACCATATGGGCAAACAAGCAGTTAGAGGGTTAAAAAGCATCTAAAACTAAGATCTTTAATTAGACAAATAGCAGCTTACTTGGTAATAAAAAAAAAATGTCAGATTGTTGTTAATAGAAGTATCAGTTATTGCAGATTAAGCTACAAGCAAATATGTTCTCACAGCAGTAAAATAATAACTCGTACTCTTGCCATGAGTACTTTGCCCTTTGATACTTCAGATACATTTGGAGATTAATAGATATTGAATGTTTTTACCCCTAAAATACAGTACTCAATGCAGAGGCTGAACTAACTGAAGCTGCCAAATGTAAATGTGTTTGCCAAACAAAATTGCACAGGGGGGTGAAATGAAACATAACAGAAGCAGCATCTGTGCAGGCATATCCTCTTCACCTTCTAAGATGACCCCTCCACTCTCCGTCCCCTTCCAGCAGATGTTAGCTTTAAAAGAACAGGGCAATAACAGAGCAATATGTTTTACCAGTTGCTACCCAGCAAAGCACACTGACATTAAAAAAAAAAAAAAGGTATCTTACCAAAACAATAACAGTCTATCACTTGATCCCTCTGTGTTTTGCTCTTTTTTTCCTTTTTAGTTTTTTGCTTTAACCTGCTTGTTTCGAACAAGATGTCTAACAGAAAAAGTCATTGGGGACACTTGACTTTCACCTACAATATGATTACTATCTTTTGATGGGGACACCTGTACCTCTTTGCCTTTAAAACATCCTGCCCTTGTGAATCAACTTGAAATCATAGCCATGGGTACAAGGCACTTAAATGGGAATAGGCATTTTTGGTCTGCTGGCACACTGGGACTGGAAACTTGGGTAATTGTAGGAGTTAGAAGTTGTCTTTTCTTATCTGTTACTGACATGCGAGAGAAAAGCTGTCTGCATAGAGAAACTAAATACAGTATAGAGTCAGATTTTATGAGGAAAAAAACAGAGTAGCATGCTTACCTGAAAGAATAAAATAGTAGGATTTTGACAGTGGACACCTGAGGACACTTGGTAACATCACCAGTGCAACGCTGCTGCCTGTGCTTACATTAAGGTTATCTCTGAGTGATTTACTTTGATTTTTCTTGTGCCATGTCCCAGAGTTTGCAGTGCACTTGGGGGTACTGCGGCTTGTTGTGTAAGACACATCAGAAGTCAGGGTAAGCCCCTGGGGGCTGTGAAAGCTATGGAGTCAAAAGATCAAAAGGCGCCCAAAGTGTTTTTGAGAAGACATGATTTATTGACGGACATCCTTTTTTTTCAGTTTTGTCCTTCAGGGTATGCATGGTGCAGTTAAAATGGATAGTTATGGGTTGAGTGTAGAGGAATGGCGCTATGCCAGTGTCCTTCCACAGTGTTACTGACAAGAAACAAGTTGGAGACACAGGGATGCATGTTAAATTAGCTACAGAGCTTTTAGCAGTGAGACATGTAATTAGCAGCCAGGCCTCACAAAATTTCATGGTGAAATGCAAATAAATTGCAAATGGCAAGTTATAATATTGTCACATAAGCTTTGGTGGAAGAATATAATTGCCACATTATAGATGTGTCGTGAAGCTTCTGATCTTTTCACAGGGCTGTGATGTCAGTGGCTCAGACAGTAATTACTACATAATGAATGCCACTTCTAAAATACTACTTTAATGAAAGCTTGCTTTTGTGGTTTTTGAGTCTAACAAGTTGCAGCTTAATATGCATTCATTATGTATTTTGTATGATTTAGTGATAAACCTAATCTCCAGTGTATCTTTGCTGCCTATCTCCTCCATAGATCTCTACAGCAAAGAGAATTGAATTGATGTGAGTAGTTAGGAGAGTTGTGTTTGTAATTGACTGCCTCTCTCTGGGCTCTATCAAAGACTGCTGTCAATCAAGTGTGAGATTAGACTGGGAAATCAGTGAGACATAATCAGTATGGCGTTTTGGGGAATTGTTTCTTTTTCTGTAGGTGTTTGACTACCATGAATCCTTATCTCACATCACCCAATCCGTACTGTCCAACTTTCTGTAATCACATTGCACTATGTCTTCTCTAATCAAGCAGAAATGGCTCTTAACCAGCACTCAACAAGATGAAAAAATGCTCTCTGCTGTCATTTTAGTTAAATGTAAACATAATCTGTCTTTATATTTAGTTTGCAAAGCTTCACAACTGCTGTTAGCATTGCTTTACTCGGTTAATGATGAATAGACCATTGAATCGTCTTTGCCAACCAAGAGGATCTATCAGCTGCCGACCACTGAGCCACGCAGCGACAATGGCCTCATTTACATATGCAAAATGTGCTAAATTCCGACTCCCCATTGAATGATTTGTCTTTATAAATGAAGCAGAAGGCAGTCACTTTGCCTTTTCGTTGCTCATGCAGCATAGTATACATGCCTGCAGAGGAGACCCCCATCTGTGGTATTTATCTCAGAGTGTATTGTATTCAAAGTTCTTCGTTTTCAGGGTTTCTTTCCTTTATCTGAACAACTGTTGCCTGTAAAAGATTGGGGTTGTGGCAGATAAGTGCTGTTGGGGAGAATTATTGTAAATCTTGGTTCAGAGGACTTCTGGGGGAGAGATGTCTCTACACTCAATTCCCTCGCCTAATTGGGCATTCAGACCTTGCTGTATAGTTTGGCTGTGACAATTCCCCTGCCAAAAATATCATGCGTAGCTCAACCGCTGTAGAGCCATAAAGATAACATACACCAGACCTAAACGTATGTAGGTTGAAAGAGACTCTTGGCAAACATGTAGATATGCAAAACATACACCACACATGGTAACTGTAGTGATTTTTTTTTTTTTAACGGTTACACTGGTGTTCATAACGACACACCGCTTGCTCTGCAGGCTTTGCTGTTCGGCGGTGACACATAAAGCTTTACAAATCAAACACAAGCGAAATAGTAACAATAAGCCATTCCTCACAATCTCTTTGCTCTGTTTTAACACCATTTCTGCCTACATTTCAAAGAGGAAAAAAAGCAATTCTCCAAGCTTTATCTGTGTAATTGCCCTGAGAAAATGGGGAAAATGGGTTTTGTGCTCTCTGTCTTTCCTTCCCTTTGTTTTTGGACAGCCAAAAAATCTTCAAGGCATCCCTCTTTGTCAGTTGAAGTATGGAGAAGAAACAACAGTCCCCGAGGAAAGCACTGAGTGGATCTAGGTTTATATAGTGAATGCAAGTCTCAAAAGAATACATATCCAACATACACAGTGCAGGGGAATAAGGTTCTGTCATGTCTGTTGACAAGATACAAAACACAGCGATAGTTATTGCCCTATCTTTCCCTGAAATACAGCTGATGCAGCCTTGTTAATACTCAAGTACAACACACAGATATGTTGTTAGTAAAAGTAACAACACGTAAAGTATGATGTGAAAAAAGCATAAACATGTTACAGATAAACGGTGTATATCAGCGAACCTTAGTACACATCTGTGGTTGCTAATTAAATATTAAAAATGGAACTATTGCACACACATCCCAAAGATTTAGCTACAGGCTTAGTCTAAGCTGAATAAAACTGTTACAGTGCTAATAAAATCAGGGGGGAGGAAATCCTATAATCCATCCTGTTCACTAACATAGTATATCAATGTTAACTAGGGCTGCATTTATGGTTCGATCTGCTCCTATTTGCTCGTACTGTTTTTTCCAGTTATTCAAAGGTGAACAAATATCAAACTTCTAACCTATCCACATTAAATATAATGAGACTTTCACAAAACAAATAACCTGGCAAAAGAAATACAGTCCCAGCAAAAATTATTAGACCGCCGTATGTTTTCTTCAATTTCTTGTTCATTTTAATACCTGCTACAACTAAAGGTGCATTTGTTTGGACAAATGTAATGATAACAACAAAAATAGCTCATAAGGGTTTAATTTCAGAGTTGATGTCTATCCATTTTCCATAGTTTTCTTGATAATAACCACAATCACATAACTTACATCAGGAGCTATGGCATTGTTCTGACAAAAACATTGCTTTTAGATACTCTGTATTTTCTTTACTGTCTGTTTTAGTCACATGATACACACAGGAATTGTTTTTGATGACTTTGGATTGTCCAACTTTTTTTTTTCCGAGACTGTAAATGCAGTGCAACTGTGAGTGTTATGAGCAGATAGTGATTCAATGTAACAGCTTAGTTACCTACTCTTTCCAACCAGGTAGACTGTACTTCAACTGTCATTAATTAACACTGAATGAATTCAAACATGTCTTTCAGCTCTACAGTAAAGTTTCAATTTGTTGTTTGATTTTTGTTTTAATCATGATTTAGCATAAAAAGAAATATTTGCATTTATTAGCTCATTCTCAATCCTATGTTATGAACTGTGAAACAAGTGAAAATTAACAAGAGTGCAGTAGCTAAAATACAAGCAGCTTCCTCTAGGGTAGAGCCAGGAGCAATTAACAGTAAGCATATTATGACAGGAAGCAAAAGGATTTATATGATATGTCTTAATTTTTAGAACCACCCCTGCAGATGATACATCGGTGGAGGGACAGAGATTAATTATCTGCATTTGTTTATGCTAATAAATATGTAACAATTAGAGTAACACGTTTCACGTAGAGGACCTTAAATCAAGGACAGTTATGCTTAATTAGGGAATAGAAATGACAATATTTAATGATGGGTATGTATTTCATAGCATAACACTGAGCGCTCGTAAAATTCTGTATTAACCCATGAGGACCCAGTTTGACTTCTGTGGCAGTTCCAACATTAATTTTCCTCTCTATTTAACCTTTCCTAAGTGATTTATCACCATTTATTATAATATTATCCATTGAATTTAGCATTTTTTTTCCAGTGAAAATCCTCTATTTTGCTATTTTTTATTGACAGATCATGACAATATTCATAGAAGCTCAGTGTAAAGTCAAATGTTATTATATCAAAACAGAAAAAAAATGAATAGAGACTTTTTCAGTAAAATATAGCATTAACTGAATATAAACCAAGTGTGTCCATTCACTATCATTGATCCAACTCCACGGGTCTTACTGTTGAATCAATGTTGGAGTAGATGACAGTGTTTCCACAGTAACTATTGAGCCTCTGCCCTCTGAATGTCCAAATGGGTCATATCTGATGACCATGAAAAGATGACGAACTGCATTTTACACCAATTATTTACATGGATTGATAGGATTAATGCATCAACAGTTTAGATCAGTCGATGCTTTTGATCAAAGATGGCTGTTTGGGTCTTTATGGGTTAAATGCACTGTATCTTAAAACAATCTGTTACTAATGTGATACATTTCTCTTAGATTATGCAAATTCATAAAGAAGAGCAATATATGTCTACATTTGAGGCCTTTGCACTTAGTCTGTATTTTTCATCTGACATTAAAGTGGTTTAAAATGGAAAATCATTAATCATGTTCTGAATCTTTTCATAGCAGGGTCGCTTTCCTGTGTTTTCCCACATCTGTCACAACCTGTTTGACCTTTTAGGCTGCATTTGTACAGCCTCATTGCCTCATTTCATTAGTGTCATAACCTACTTTCAACAGGTCATATAGTCATATTCATGTAGGTAATGAAACACAGGATGAGAATCACACATGTAGAGGGAAGGCAGCTCCTGCAGGTCGACACTTGGCCAAAAGGCTGAGAATCCAGACCATCGAGACTGGGTAGTGCTAATGTAATCTCACATAGCTAGACCTGTCTCCATACTTAATTTCAGCAGTATTCCATGCTTCAATGGAGGAAAATGGCAGAAGTGAGATGACCACAAAATCATTTTTATTATTTGATGGATATATTTTGTTGTGAATTTTGTTAAAATTTGACATTTAATTGATTAATTGTTGTATCTTACCCACAGTGTAAAGTTCCTGTGGATGATTATTTGAAAAAAAAAAAAAAAAAAAAACACAGAGTGTACACTTAATGTGTAAAGGGCTTTATTATTGCAACAAAGAATGCATGCTTTAGCAACTGCCGGGGCTTTTTTTTTTTTTTTTTTTTATTTAATGCATCTTATACTTTAGCCCCATTTAATACTGCAGTTGAGATGAACAATGCTGGTCATGTGTGAGAGAGACTAAACATAAACATGCATTGCGCTGAAATGAAGAGCCTCCTTTACTATGCAAAGAACCTGACAATGTCAAAGATATCATTGTTATTATTAATACAGTGATGGGGAATGAGGCATAACAACAACACCAGCAGCAACAACAGCAGAATAAATCTAATGAAGAGTGATTCAGGTTGAGGATATAACGGGAGGAAGAATAATTTGGCATACCATATTCAGACTGTGCCTGTCCCCTCCTTTTGAAGATGTTTGCTAATGAGGCACACTTGTGTGGAATTGTAAAGAGATGACATTGAATATGTTCCATTTTCCAACAAAAGCAGAACAAATTGAAACACAATATGGAGGAGAGGCTTGGCATGAAGTAAGAGCGAGGTGGAGGGAAAGACAAACAGGTACACACATTTTAATGAGCTCTGCTCTTGCCAGCGGTAAAATTGAGATTAGCTGTTTGATCACCCCAAAGCTTTTCTTTCTTCTTCTGTCTGGTTAATATCAGAGTCCGACAAGCCAAGGTAAGATAGTCACTAATCCTGTCACAATACCAGAACCTCTCCGTACCTCGTAGCAGAACAACTACACCACTAAATCTAGCCATTGTGTTCCCCGTCTCCGCCAACGCTGTATACCCTCCAAGTGATAAAGCCATAGTTTTGACAACGGGACAGTACATGCAGTCGCAGAGAAAACAATTCCATATGGAAGTTGGTGTTTTCTGATTTGAAGTTTCTATTGTTCAGTTGCTTGAAATTAGGACTGAACACTGACCAATATATTGTTATCCAAAAAGATTCTCTTTACTGACTGGACACTGATCAAAAAGATTTTCTGGCAGCTTATTAAATGTCCCACAGTGGAGCATACATGTAATTTTTCTCAAAGTTGGTTAAAAAGAGGTATTTTAGAAACCCATTCTCTTCAACAGTCCCTAAAAATATTAGTACAATTTTATTGACATTATGTGTCATAAACATGTTTGTATATTTCATACCGCAACTAGTTTTGTTCATCAACAAACAGTCTTGAGAATTATCACAATACAAACAACTCTTATTCAGTGATATTCTCAACAAAGACAGCAAAGTATTTTGTGGACCATAATGTTTTGTTTGGGTTTTTTTTTCTGACATTTGACATGCCACTATAAGTCAAATGTGGCCAAAAAAAGGGAATATGAGTTGCATAGTAGCAATTCAACAAAAGTATGTATGTCAGTATATAGTGTTATGAACTGTTTTAATACTGTAGCACAACAATACAGTCATCCCTACAGGGAAATGAAATAGTTGATGATGTATGTAAGATCTGTTCCATTCCTACTGTCCATAAAATTAGTTCTTTCTAAAGGAACTTTGGGGATTATAATTCATAAATATTACATTGCATAAAATTATTGTGGTCAAATGAGCTCTACCTGTTTACATGCTACAACTTCTTTAGTTAGGGTTAACAAATATAGACCTTTACCAGGCCTAAGTCAGTCCTCCAGAACTGCACATAATTATCTTACTCCTTAATAAGATTTCAACATACTTGGGGGGCAGATTTATTAATGCTTTGTGCCAATGAAAATTGGAGTTTGGCACTAAAACCTTCTGTCAACATATACCTAAGGGACACGGCACAAAATTGGCAGTGGAAAGGTGTAGACAGAGTTATTTTTGCACCTGACCTTCTTGAATATGTATTTGTGGGAGTTCCCATTTCAAAGTTTAAAGCTGGAGAAATGGAGAAAAGACAGCATTTTCTCCACTCATCTTAATTTATTTAGAAGGACAGAGGAAGGTGGTATCGGAGCAAATTGACCATAAAACAGTCCACATTATTCACCTGAGTGATTCCTGAGATCATTATTGGATGTGCACTTATTATTGAAGCACACGGGTTTAACTTTACCAATTCACCGGGAGGCTCAAAAAGTCGAGCAGAGGTTTTACATTCATGCAAAGTCATGAGGATTTGTGCAAATAATACTCAGATAAAATATAAAGAAATATTCAGCTTGATAACATTCTGGTTCCCAAGTCTTGTTATTGATTCTGTAGTCGATATAGACAGCACACTAGGTTTCATCTTTATTACTGATATTAAAAGTTCAAAAAAACAAAAAAACAATAGCCACCCACTATATAGAAGAAATGTATTTAACACAAATGTTTGGCCACAGAGTGCTTTGAATTCTGAATATAAGCCAGAAATATGAGTTAATTTTCTATCTTACATGTATTTACTACTCTGCAAAGGTGATCTGAATATGCTTTTATGGACAGGTGGGAAATCAGGATTTTAGCCATTGTTTTGGCCTCGGTTGCATTCATCCACTCACTCCTCCAGTGTTACCACAGAAAACCCCCTCTTCTGCTGACTCTTTGGTCTATGCTTCTGTTAATAGATAGAAACACATGGATTAACTTTTGCTATGTTGAAGATTCCCTTGTTTTGTGTTGTTTTTTTGCTCAGTTTATTGCTTTTGCAGTAGAAAATCACTTTGGGGAAAAAAGGTGCAATAAGCTTAAGGTGCACAGTTCACATTTAAATAGACACACAATACACAAATCTTAAAGCCACGCGTGAAGCATAAGCACTGTCATGATAGAAACACAATAAAAAGGGCTGTTGTAGATCAGGTGTGTCTATGCGCAATTTGGCTCTGTAAATTGTACTGGTGTTGGTAGAGCAGTTCGTAATGAAAACTGTTGGTGAAATTGCCAGTCGTCACCAAATCACCTGCATTAGTGGATACTCCCTTATGTACCATTTCTGGATTGCACCCTCACTTAAATTGCACTGCTTAAGTGAATGTAGCCCTTGAAATCTAGCCTGGCCAGCCATCCAGTTTTCTCAGTGTATTCAATAGTGAGCAAATGGTCTGGAATCGCGGGACTTGAATCCAAATAGAAGGCGGGACTAACAGGCGCCAAGTAAACCAGTCACATAAGACAGACGTAGTGCTTTTGTCAGAGAAACTTAAAGCTGTGTGTCTTGATGATGTCTTTCACCTCCAATGTTTCATCAAGTCTGTAAAACTCGAGTCATAGTCTAAGTCACGAATCACGAATCTGTGAGTCTCTCTGTGATTACGCACCTGAATCTCTTTCCTCATGGTGAACAATGATTTGAAGTTTACTCCACCATAAACAAGTCTGTGTGTTTACAAACAGGTAAGGCAGGTAACTCAGGCATTTCCGGAAATTTGTTGCAACGTAGCTCCACGCAGTCGCACTAGCAGCAACAACTGTATGGAACTATGCTTCCAACAATGCAACTCTGTGACAAATTTTCAGAAATGCCCCAGTTACCCGCTGATTATGTTTGTAAACACACAGACACGCTTATGATAAAGTAAACTTTAAAATCTTTTACCCTGAGAAAAGAGATTAAGGTGTGTAATCATAAAAAAACTTACTGATTTGTGATACTTTGGCTATGACTGGGATTTTACAGATTTGATCAAAAAATGGTGAAAAAAGTCATCTGCAGTTTTCACAATACAGTGTATAATCTATAATTCAATCCTTATTTTCAAATCAAACAACTGGCAGCAGTTGTAAAGAGATTTGCAGATTTGGAACTGACTCTGACTCACGACAGAAAGAAATCGATGCCTATGACGTATTGCAATACACCTGCCCTGAAGACTTGTGATTGGCCTGATATAAAATAGATTGGCCATAATCCACAGTGAATAGAGCAGTTTCAGACCGTTTTCTTGGTATTGAATACACTGAGGAAACCAGATGGCTGGTCAGGCCACTTGAAAATTGGCAATATGCTCTAAACCACAGGTGTCGACCTCTAGTCCTCGAGGGCTAGTGTCCTGCATTTTTTAGATATTTCCCTCTTTCACACACCTTCAATCAATGATCAGCTCATCATCCAGCTCTGCAGAAGCCTGATAACGATCATCAGGTGTGCTGGAAGAGGGAAATATCCAAAACATGCAGGACACCAGCCCTCGAGGATCTCAGGTGGGCACCTTTGCTCTAAACCATCATGGCACTTGGAGATGTCCTTCACACCTTCAATCTTGTCCATGATCTTCCCATTCTCACACCCAACCACATACGCTGAGACCTCTTGTCCTGCTGGGCTCCATCCCCACTCACCTCCTTTTTTAGTTTTTCATTAGCTGGCTCCATCTCCTGTAATCAATTCCAAGTGGTCTACATTATATATAGTGTTACTGGTAGTGCTATTACTGTAGAAATAAATTACTCCTCTTACCCATTCAGTACAAAGGTGATATTTATTGTATGCTTCGCTGTCTTTTATTTAAACCTCTTTAGGGTGCTGACCTGGCTTTTTTAATAGGTTTTATACCACCTTATCATTAGACATACAGTATGTGTGTACTGCTTCCTTTCATTTCTTCAATGCTAAGCATTCAGAGTACTAAGAATACTAATGGGGTGCTCACTCATAAATGGTACCTATGCAATGGGCATGTCCAACCTTCAGCCCTCTTGAGCACACTGACACGTAATACATTATTCCTTCCATCTATTCAACCTCAGCCCTGGTAAGAAAAGACAGAAAACATGATCTATTCATCCTCTGACAATATACATGCATCGATGCATCCTGTGGGCTTTGCTGTCTTACCATTACATTGCACTGGGAGGAAATGGCATTACCATAAAGTCAGGCTATTCTGTTATTTAAGGAGAAGACATTTCTTTTCTTTCTCCCTGTGCTACTTATTATCTCCATCCTCCACAACGTCATGTCTTTTTGAGTAGCCTTTAATATGTGCATCTCCAAGGCAGCTGAAACAGGAGCATGGTGCAGGTCTATTAAGTGAAGGACAGGACGAGATGTAATCGCATTAACAAAGCTCATTGACCAGTGGTAAAAATTAAAATATTTTCCACTTCTGCCTCAAGCACAGAAATAATTTACCTCTTGAGGCAATGTATGGCTATTACTGTGCTGTGCCACGCTGATTATATACAGTCAAAACATTAAGTAGCTTTAAGGCCCCTCAATCACCTCAATGAATGTAAAATGTGTCTGCCAAGTGGGATCAGGTTCAGCTGAAAGCTGAAACCATTGTGGAGGCATTTCAAGCTACAGACTTTTAATGGTCACATAACCACTTCAGCAGACAGGTGGTCAGGTGTTTCTCTTTCAATAATGAATCAAATTTTGTTTGCCCAATGGCTGAAAAATTGTATTATATTTCTTCTACTAAGAAATCAAATCTTTCCTCGACCTTCTGAAGAAATTGTGCATTCGGGGCATGACATGTCATTTATATTTTATGTAAAGTAAAATATTAAAATTCCACCATTTAAAAGTAGTAATATAGAAAAGTAGTTAATGAAAACAGTACTGAAAAAAATGGTCTAACATTTGACTCACTTGATGGTGCATCTGTTTTTCTATATAACATTAGCTGTATTCTTTAGAGCAGGGGTGTCAAACTCATGTTAGTCCAGGGGCCATGTACAGCCCAATATGAAATAATAATGATAATAATAATAATAATAATAATAATAATAATAATAATAATAATAATGTCAATTCCAAAATTTGTATGTCTAATTTTTATGTTCTGGAGTGAAAAAAGTAAAATCATAGTATCAAAATGTTTGCATTTACAAACTATCCTTTAAAACATCAACAACCAGGAGCGAAATAAAATGTATTAAGGGAAAAAAAGTATAATGTATGTCGTTATTTTGCCTCATCTTCTCATTTTCACATGTTTGTTACAATTTTCCAGATGGCAGTGGATCTACAAATACACAAAACGTTTAATAATGGGCAGAATATTGTTAAAATCGCACTTTATTCACTATTTTGTAAAGCAGCAGTCTGTAAATGTAAATATTTTTTGTATAATTTTACTTTTTTTACACTAAAGAGAGGGAAAATGCAGAGTTTATCATTTCTAGTTTATTATGATAGTATTTTATCAGTCTGACCCACTTTAGATAGAATTGATTGAAAATTATTTTAACATCCTTGATTGTTAATATCTTCAGTTAAATTTTTGTATTTCACTAATTCATCCAAAGGGCTGGATTGGACCCTTTGGCAGGCCGATTTTGGCCCCAGGGCCGCATGTATGAGACCCCTGACTTAGAGGGATTTATCATGATGAGAAACTGCTAAAGTAGCAGAACAATAAAGAAGCTAAATACAATCTTGGAAATAGGGTAATTAGATCCGCAATGTCAAGACAGTTACACACCAATCAAGTGATAATATAGGAAAATCCTTGAGTTTCACAGTCTTTAAAACTTGTTAAAATAGAGGTAAATAAGCATAGGCTGTGAACCAGGTATGGAAATGAGCTTAAAATCTGTTTGCAGGGAAGAGTAAAGTGAGAAACATCATCCTGAGTGTTCATGCCTGTATCCAGGATGTAGTACAACATGCAAACTATTCTATTTTGTATTTAATAACACCTCAGCGTGCACCTGGTGTAGCATTGTAAATGACAGAAAGGGAGTGGGCAATGCAATGAAGATCTGCAAACAGCGGCTGAAGAAATTTACATAATAATAACTAAACATGTCACATGCTGCACAACTGCATTAACGCCTCATGGCAGATAATGTCAGTATAAATGTCTCAAGCCACTTACATGGCAACAAGGGCTGGAAGCTTTAGGTGGGTAATAACAGTAGACGCATCTCTGGGATTCATCTACTCTGGCCAATTAATTCTCCATTATCTGTTACCATCAGCATGTTTGGAAATTTTGATAACTATCATCATCCTCACATTAACTTTTTAAATCAATAACACATATTCCAACTTTCTTCTTTTAATTACTGAGCACCTTATTGCCGTTATCTTGTATTCCTTTAGTGCTATAAAAAAGGTGCAAACCAATTATTAACTGCACATGGACATCATTGTCAGGTAGAAAAACATATTGCAAAACAGCAGGTGTTTTTACAGTCATTCCACTCACGTTTGTTCTTTAATTACTCAAGAAGCCAACTGATTTAAAGATACAAACCATCGTAATAGTTCAGGGTCTTCTAAAACTCCTGCAAAGCTTCACCTTGCCACTTATTTTTTATTTTTTTGTTTCCTTTTTATTCATTTCCCTACCATGTCCTTCTCTACCCCCTCTATTTTTCTGCTCAGTGTCAGTGCTCTCTCAATAAATGATGGGCTAGGTATCTTGAGTGCTGCAATAGAGCGGTGTGTTTTAGGGTTTTTTTCTCTCTTTCTAACCTGTCTTACATTACAATTTACTATGGCATTACTCAGAGCTTTGACCATTTTGCAACCCGCCCTCTTGCCGTCTCCTGCCTTGCTCCCTTTCTTTAAAACTTCTCCGGAGGTGGAGTCATGATAGAGGCAGCACTTCTTTTGTGTGTGTGAGAGAGTTGAAGGTGTGTGTGTCGAGTTCATATTCTTTATGCTTTGGTTGCAACTTTTTAGTGGACTTGTCTAAAATTTTCAGTACTATATGATGGATATTTAAAGTTAAGGAGTAAATGCAGGATAATCAAAATTAGTACAGAGAAGTCCACGTTAATCACAGATATAGATAGATAATTAGTGTGTAGTAGTTTCCCAAAAAATGCTCTTGTAGAATTTGGAGATTTGTGATGGGCTATTTGATGATATTTTAAAGGTTTAAATACAATTAGATGGCTTATTAGTAAAATATACCGTATTGGCCCGAATATAAGACGACCCTGAATATAAGACTACCCCCTCTTTTTCAAGACTCAAGTTTGAAAAAA
>JAPTGZ010310030.1:0-13964 GCA_029814645.1 Fowleria isostigma | reverse complement strand
TGGTTAAAAAGGTTAAATATAGAGAACATTTAATTTGGGAACTGACACAAAAGTAGTGCTGGGTCTTTATGGGTTAATCCTATCGGTTGGCCTCGTATGGGTTGTGGTCACCTCCACCGATCACAGCCTCTGTTACATTTGACAAAACGATGCCTGTTCTGTTTTATCGTCAAATCTCATTTTTAGTGATACAACCGAGGTGTCGAAACTCATCGTTAAGGGCACCGGGGTGGTCGTCAAATGTCGTCTTTATGAGGGGAAAGAGTTAAAGTGTACGGTAAAGACAGTAAGCAGTGCGTGGGTGTACGAGATAGTGCAGCCGTTTACACAAGTCTGACCTCCTTCCTTATTTTCATGGTTTTAATCTCTGTATCTTTGTGCCTCCTTCGTATCTCGTTGTTTTTCCTTCCTGCGGTGTCATCCTGCCTCATACTTTCTTGCACTTGTTTTCACAGTCAGTGGGAACGAGGACTGCCTGTGGTACGTGGATAAAAACGGCACCTGGCACAACGGCTTCGACTGCCCTCTCATCACCTTCTGCTGTGGGAACTGCCACCGGCGCTACTGCTGCCTCGACGCCTTCAAGATGATCACGGAGAGGGAGCAGAAACGCTGCATGCTCTTCCAGTTCAGGTTGGAGCGGCAGCGGGGTTTTCATTTAATGACTTATTTATGATTGTAGACACCGAGCGTCAGCGTCTGTGATCACAGTTCGAGGCCGGCGCTCCGGGATCACGTATCCTGCAGTCGCGACAAGCAACAGATACTTTATTGTCCTTATAGGGAGATTTGCAGCCACGTTTTAATGATTTAAAGCAGTGCTTCTCAAACTTTTTACAGTGGAGGACCCCCTGAAATATACTCTTTTAGGCAAGTACCCCTAACTCTCAGCATTTTTGATTAAGAAAAAAAAAAGGCAAAATTTGCCCCTGTGCCAAAGGTGTCTGTTTATATCTTCAAATTTTTGTAAAAAAAGAAAGAAAAGAACAAAAACAAAACACATATGTTTAACTGTAATATAAACATATATAAAAAATATGACCTGGACCCAGATAAGCAGATGAAGACTGTAGGGTATGGATATAAAAAATAATAAATTTTTTAAGGTAAATTTTTCGCAAAATATCACTAAAGTGTCCTCTTTCATTGATAAGAAAAGTAAATAAATTGGTCATTAATAAATTAGTGAACCTTTCATAAACAAAAATAATGACTTGGCTATTCAAATAAACTCATTTTGAATAATATAAAATAGAAATGTTCTTAAAATTTTACCAAAGTTTAAACAACATCATTGACAATAAAACTATTTTATGAATGTATTTACTGTGTTTTATATTTCAGCATCAATTATAATTTATTTTGTATTCAGTACAGAGTAACTTATTTAATGTTTTGGGTTTTTTTTTTCTCAAGTACTCCTGGGAGTACGCGTACCCCACTTTGGGAACCCCTGGTTTAATGTATTTGATGATGTGACATCCTCCAATAATAATAGGGAGGATTTTTCATTTAAATGTTCTTTATTCTATGTCACAGGGATATGCATTTACATGCACCATCTTCACAGTGTCTTTAAACAGGCTGTAAATTGATGTCATAACTTTAGAAACTTGGCCAATAATAGTCCCTATTGGGAGGATGTACCTGCAGCAGTATTTTAGGCCCTCACTTCAGAAACAGTGCCCCTTTCCTCGTCTTCATGCCCAAATATAATGAAACTCACCAACATTTCCAATTTTCCAGCTGTAATGTCATTAGTCGTGGTCTCCGGTATGGACAGCTCAAAATGTTAATAACTTCTCTAGACATAAATTCGAATTTTCTTTGGTCTCTGTGTTAAAATTCATGTGTGTGAAAAGGTGAATCACAGCCAGTGGCAGAGCTTTTGTTCAAATTCCAGTTTTATTCCTGCTGAATATTGATGAGGGGTGTTTTTATGCCAGACAAAATGTTGGAATGGTTTCCACAAAGCCAGCTTGCCAAATGAGGAATGTCACTGGTCTTCTATCCTGCTCTGACTCAGGGCGATTCGCCAAAACTACTTGAAGAGCTGGTTCCTCGTGGACTTTGTGTCATCCATCCCTGTAGACTACATTTTCCTAATGGTGGACAGTCTAGACTCGGAGGTCTACAGGACAGCTAGGGCACTGCGCATCGTCCGCTTCACAAAAATCCTGAGTTTACTCCGGCTGCTCCGCCTCTCCAGACTCATCCGGTACATCCACCAGTGGGAGGAGGTGAGAGAAACACAGAGCAGCAGGCAGAGACAGTGGAGCTGAGTGGAAGGAAAATAGTGTGAAAGAAGGTGGTAGAAAACTCATTTAATATTTAAGGTATGACTCATCAAAAAAAGGTATGTTTTTAGTATCTGAGCCTTTTTTCAAATACTGTGGTAGGAGAGAAGGAACAAAGTCTGGTGAAGTGTCACTATAAATCCCATATTTATCATCTCTAACAGGAGTATACATATTTAATTGATTATATAGCACACATAAAGCTAAAGCTGTAGGCAAGTCTGCTTTTGTTGTAGAGCTGCAGCTATTGATTATTTTTGTGACTGAATAATCTATCAATTATTTTCTTCCATTTGATTTAATGAAACAATTATTTGAATCCACAAAAAAGTAGTTAAAATTTGAAAAAGTTTAAAACGACAAACCACATGTTCTTTATTTCAGAACCGGCTGAAACAACAACCACAAAAAGTATAAAAGTAAAAGGATATTTTAAAAATATCTATGTAGAAATAACAACAACAGTGTATTAAAGTATATCTAAAAATATCTATATTTACAGGCAACAGCAAACAAGTGAAATGATATAAAAAAATTATGCGCACTACAGTCCTCAACAAATTTGTGTCTAACAAATGTAACTAACAACAACAGATGTAACTAACATACAACTTAAAGAAATAAAGCGAAATACTCTTTATTTTTACATGAAAGATTAAAACTTTAAGGAGGTAAGTGAGGGTTATAATGAAGAACAGTGAGCATATGGACTTCTGCTTTTTTGTCTTCATCTCCATGTTGTTTATGTCGATAATGGTGTCATTTGCATCATAATAAGCGTCTGTAAAACACAACAGTGGAACCAATATTTAGTGGCAGTGAAATTAGGGAAACAAAGCTTTGATTTAGGGAAAGTGCAATCAATTTTTTTTTTTTTTTATCAATTCAAGTTGATTAATAATTTTAGCTCTATTTTGCTGTATCTGATACTATGGACTGTATAAAGAAAACCTATGAAAATATCAAACTTAACCTGCTTCATCTTTTAAGTAAACTTCCTTCATTCTGTAAGTTTTCAATTTATGTCATACAGCTTATCTTTAAATCAAAATCACAGACTACGATGAGAAACAATGGTTTCTGCTTCAATAGTTTGTAAAAACAAATATAAGAATTTCATATCTTGAGCTGTTGCTCAAATTCTCTGGTAAAGAATTCAGGTCATAGCTGTTTCAGCATTTGGTCTATTTTTTTTAACTGATTGCAACTTTTTTATATATATATTTTAAAAGACCTAGTGCTACTTTTGTGGCAGTTCCCAAATATACTGTATTTTTCTCTCTATTTAACCTTTTTCAAATGATTTATCACCATTTATTATGATATTATCCTTTTTAGTTAGCATTTTTTCCACAGTAAATCAAATATTTTCCTTTATTTAATTCACATACCATAAAGATGGTCATTAAAGCTCAAATTAAATTCAAAGGATATTATATTGAAACAGAGAAAACTGAAGAAAAAAGTGACTTTTTCAGCAAATATAGCTTTAATTGAATATAAACCCTGTGTCTTCTTCCACTGTCATTTGTCAAACTATGGGTTTTACTGGTGAATTAATGTAAGAGATGATGGTGTTTCCATATTCACTACAGAGCCTCTTAGCATCCAAATGGTCATATCTGATGACAATGAGAAGATGACAAACTGTATTTTACACCAATTATTTACATGTATTGATAGGATTAATGGAACGGTTATTTAACATTTTATATCAGTAAATGATGTATGGGTATTTGGGTCTTTATGGGTTAACATTCTTGAGTTCATGTGTCATTTTAGTTCTGCATTTCACCCTAATCTCATGTGATTTACCTCCTCCTTTCTCCTCCTTAGATCTTCCACATGACCTATGACCTCGCCAGTGCCATGGTGAGGATTGTAAATCTGATTGGTATGATGCTGCTGCTGTGCCACTGGGATGGCTGTCTCCAGTTTCTCGTCCCCATGCTGCAGGACTTCCCTCCTGACTGCTGGGTTTCCAAGAACCTCATGGTGGTGAGTCTCTCATCAGAAACCCTTGTGTGTTTGTGCCTCAGATTTATTTTTAATATGTTTCGGTCACCGGTTCGGTTATATAGCGAACACAAACAGGCAGGATATTCAGTCTGAGTGTGAATGAAATACCCCATGTGCTATCTCAGCTTATTTGAATAGTATGATCGTCAGATGAATACAGACCACAGACGATGAAAAGCCTGGTTTTGGTTTATCAGTATATGCACAGGAGAGTCAGATTTGACATTGTTTGCTCCTTATCTTTGTTAATTGGCTCATGCAGCAACATGTCCAGCTGGGATACTATCATCATCATCACCATCAAAAAAAAAAAAAAAGATTTTCCAATTAAAAACCTCGGCAGAGATCAGGTGGAGGTGTGAACACACGTAAACAGTTGAGGCCAAGGGACGTGTTGGAAATTTTGTCACATGCATGCATGATGCATCAAATGTGGACAAGTGATTGCGCACAGATACACAGCTGTATGAATAGCTGACTCATGTCTCAATAGTTGCCTGGGTGACCGTTGCTAAGCAGGCTGATGCTGGGATTTTCCCTAGAGAACGTCCCCTCATCCGATGGACCATTAACATCTTACTCTAATTGGACTCACACACAATATAGAACAAAAGGCACAGGCACACACATGCACACATACATATGCACACACATACAACTAATGCAGGCCCTCTTATTTGGAGCCCTTAAGACGATTATTTAAAAAAGAAAAATAAGGACCAAACTTTTAGCATCTGTGTAGTTTTATATAAAGTATAACCCTTAGAGTAATATTTAACTTTGGAGCAGAATAGGTTTTGGCAATTAAATTGCTTTGCTATTATGTGTTACAATCTGAGCTGTATTTTCTGAAGTGTCTAACAGGAACGAGTCCCTGTAACTTGACTAAAATAAGAACACTTTAATGTTACAGCGTCTTGTAATTAACACTTGAAACTTCTTTACTGCTCTGTCATTCTTGTTCATCTCTCTGTCTCTCTCCGACTCATAGAATGACACATGGGGTGTGCAGTACTCCTATGCTCTATTCAAAGCCATGAGCCACATGTTGTGCATTGGATATGGTGCACAGGCTCCGGAGGGGATGACTGATGTGTGGCTCACCATGCTCAGCATGATCGTAGGCGCCACCTGCTATGCCATGTTCATCGGCCACGCCACCGCTCTCATCCAGTCACTCGACTCTTCAAGACGACAGTACCAAGAGAAAGTAAACAATGATACTCATCTGTTTAACTATTAAAATGAAATCAGTGTGTTTGGGGTAACAAAGAGGATTATCTGCTGACTTGGGTGATTAATTACTTAGACTAATCTAGAGGTCAAACAGATTCAGTCAACAAAGACGTCAACATATAAAGATTTCTTTTTCCTTTTTATCAGACAGACAAAACCTTTACATGTTTGGCTACCGAAACATGTAAAGGTAAAAATTTACTTTTTTAATCTGTCTGAAAAAAACAGAAAAGGAAATCTTTATATTTTCAGTAGACAGTATGAACCCGATCAGACTATATAGACAAGAACAGTTCTGGAAATAACTATAATGAATTACATACTGTGCTGGGGTAGTTTTTTCTTGCATATTTCCTACTACATGTTCTTTTACTTGCTTCTACTTTAGTGCCAGTTTTCTTTTGCTTCCACAACAGCTTTATTTACTTACTTCATACATTTCAGATTCTTCATTTAAAGTATAGTTTAAAATAGTGAATACTGTCTATATCTGAGGACACATGCTCTGTTTTCACGTGTGTTGGCAGACCAATCACCTCTGCATGTGTGTGTTTTGTGTTGTTGCAGTACAAGCAGGTGGAGCAGTATATGTCGTTTCATAAACTTCCTGCAGACGTTCGGCAAAAGATCCACGAGTACTATGAACACCGTTTCCAGGGAAAAATGTTTGATGAGGAGAACATACTTGGAGAGCTCAGTGAGCCACTTAAAGAGGTGAGAAATTCACCATAAAAATCACAAAGGGTCTCCACCAGCAGAAGCCCCCAACCCCGTTCTCCTCTTTGTCTGTTCTTCTTGTCTTTGTAGGAGATTGTCAGCTTTAACTGCCGTAGTCTGGTGGCCAACATGCCACTGTTTGCCAATGCTGATCCCAACTTTGTGACTGCTGTGCTGACCAAGCTCCGCTTTGAAGTATTTCAACCCTCAGACTTCATCATTCGTGAGGGCACAGTGGGACGGAAGATGTATTTTATTCAGCATGGGCGTGTCAGCGTCTTGACCCGCGGCAACAAGGAAACCAAGCTGAGTGATGGATCTTACTTCGGAGGTGAGAAAACGTAGCTGTGTGGGCGGGTAAACGTGTCTAGGAAGGTTATTGATCACAAAAAGATGATTGTCTAGGAGGTAGAAGATGAAGGTGATGTGACCATTCTCACTTATTATCTATTTCTTTGTTGTTTTTCTACTTTCAGAGATCTGTTTATTGACGCGTGGACGCAGGACAGCCAGCGTCCGTGCAGATACGTACTGTCGCCTGTACTCTCTTAGTGTGGACAGCTTTAATGAGGTGCTGGAGGAACATCCGATGATGAGGCGTGCCTTCGAAACCGTTGCTGTTGATCGTTTAGACCGCATTGGTAATGTGTGGATTTCTGTTACATGTACATAGTAAATAATAGTTTCTCCATCTTATTTCTCAATGCCTTATTATGTTCTCTAGCATTTTAATTCTAAAGAACCCTTGAAAAACATTTGCAATTATTTATCCAGTCTGTGCCTAATGTCTGAAAAGCTTTGTTGGGTGTATTGTCAGAACTCTTTTTTGAAAAGAAATGAGAGAACTGAAATAATAGTGGATGGTCTCAGTGAAGAATAGAAAAACCTTGAAGCTGAAACTCCTGCTCTCTGCTATTTATACAAACACTGTACAATTTTTTTTTCAGATTTTTTTTTATCTTACCTTTCTGAAGGTTAAACATATTTTCATATTTTACTTTTTTTTTTCCTCTCTTTAGTTTCTAGACATTATTCTGAGAATCCCACAAATTCAGATCCTTTGCTTAAATATAAGCACTTATGCCAATGAAAATACTCCACATGTTAACATTTGGTATTTACAAGTACAAGCACTTCAAGTTTTGACAAGTCATCTAGAATGTGATTAAATGTGCTTAGTTACATTCCACGGCTGCCTCTCTCGTCTACAGGCAGGAAGAACTCCATGCTCCTCCGGAAGTCCTCCCAGGGCGGTTCACTAGGGGGCAGCATGGGTCGTGGTGGAGGCCGGGGAGGAGGCCCAGGTGCAGGAGGAGGCCTGGCTGCAGGTGGACTTGGTTCCTGCGACAGCATTCTGGTGCAGCAGATCGTCAAACACGACAGCATGCCGGCCATGCAGGATGCGATCGCTGCCGCCGCTGCAGGAAGAGGTGGAGTCATGGGTGGAAGTGGTACCGTGTCTCCTCGGCCTCGTCCTGTCATCTGGGCTCCGCTGGTCCATGCCCCCCTGCAGACTGCCGCTGCCACCAGTAATGTAGCCATCGCACTCATGCACCAACAGCAGCAACAGCAGCAGCAGCTCCAGCAGCTGCAGCAGCAGCATGCGCTCAGCGGTGCTTTTTTCCTGCCATCACCTCTCGTTTCTCCCTCTCCCTCTTCTTCTTTTCCTCTGTCGTCTCCACGTGCGCCGGTTTTGCAGCCGCTTCGACCGTCTGTTAGTTCTCTCATCGGGATGATGGCAATTGGAGGGATGGGTGGTTTATCCCCAAGAGCAGGTTTTCCTGCTTCTCCTATGGGTCCTCCCGGTGGTCTAACATCCCCACCTATCTCTAAAACCCCACCCACTCCGGCCTCTTCTGTCCCAACGTCTGTCCAACAAGGAAGGACCCTGCATTACAGCCTTCGCCTCCAGGCTGATCCCTCAGTGATCAGTGCTTCACTTGGAACGCCGGCAGGAGGTGGGCCTACAACTCCACCTGTGCACAAGATACCGGCCGCCAACCCAAATGCTGCCCCTAGTGCCCCCTCAGAGAATCAGACTTCAAGCCAGCAGGGGGCCAAGGAAGCTCTGTTACGTCATGGAGGGAACAGTTCTCAGGGTCTGCCTGCTCTGGGCAGACTCACCCAGGAGGCCAGGCTGCTGTCCGCCTCGCAGCCCACTCTGCCTCATCGCTCCTGGGCTGGAGTGCAGCCTCACCCCCCTCTTCACAGGAAAGCTTCTGGTGGGAATTTGCTGTCGGCTCCTTTCCTAGCAGGGCAGTTAGCGAGGGGAAGCAGTGCAGGCATGCTGGCCTCTAACGCTCCGGTACAGCTGGTGACAAATCTACCGTTTAATACACAAATACAAGCACAGGCCTCAGCTCTGATTCAGCCCACTATAGCACTGCCTGTCTCTGCAAACACCGCCACGTTCACACAGTCCGCCACTCACTCTGCCTCTGTGCCCACTCCCACAGCTGCTCACATGCCATCTGCAGCGCCCTCATCCTCTTCTCCAAAGCAGACTCCACTCTCCTCTGCCACCCCTTCACCTGCCCCCACCCCCTCATCTCCCACCCTGATACTGTCCCAGACACCTCGCCCAAAACCAATCCCCATGACCCCGTCCCGCTCCTCCTCTCCTCCTCCCTGCTCCACCCCACCTTCAGCCGGCAGTAGTCCACTGTCACTGTCTTCAACTCCACGTCCCAAACCGCTCTCTACATCCTCTCCTCGGTCATCCTCTCCCTCCCCCTCCTCAACACCTCCTTCGTCCTCCGTCTCCACCCCTGTTCCACTACCTCAAACCTATGGGCCCAAATCATCTTTGACTTCCTCGTCTCCCCCATCCTCTCTCCTCTCCTCCTCGCCTCCTCACCCACAGAGCCCCAGAGCCAAAGCATCAAACACACCTCCCTCTCCTTCTCCGCTGTCCGGCCTCAGCCCTACACCAACTCCCATCCCCTCCCCAGTTCCAACGCCCACCGCCCGCACCCGCTCCTCAACCCCATCCCAAACTCCTACACAAACTCTTTCACCAGTTATACCCCAAACTCAGAGCCTCACCCACACACCCTCCACCTCTCCCATCTCTAGTGCGGCCTCCTTGAGTAAATCCCAGAGTCCCACCCCTTGTCTCCAGCCCCCTGTTTCCAGCTCAGCCAGGGGCTCAAGCCCCAAACAGGTTTCACCTTTGACCCCAACCCCAACTCCAGTCCCCTCTCCAACACCCATTAGTTCAGTTTCTCCCACCAAAGTAACTTTCTCTGTTCATCCTGTAAAGCAAACCCCTCCAGTTCTCTCACCAAACCCAGTTTCAGGTTCGGGTCACGCCAAACCAACCCCATCAACTAACCCCACCTCCACCAACACCTCTTCCACTACAGTCTCTCCTAATGTCCCATCTGGTTCTGTTCATCCCACAAAACAGACATCGAGCACCCCAGCTGCCCCTACACCCTCCTTAAAACTCAATCCACCCTCCGCCCCTGCTCAGACCGCCTCACCATCAAGCGCTGCCCCCTCTCAGCCCACCCAAACACCCACTCCTGCTAACAACACCTCCCCCAAAGGAGGGAAAAAGGACAACGAGCTGACACTAGGCAGAAAAGACTCAGAGGGACTAAGACATAAACTGCCTGCCAACATGTAAGAAAGAAGAGGAAAAAATTCTCACAGCAAGATGAACCTTAACCTTGGCTGGTGCTGAGTAGCAGAGCCATGGATCCACAGTGTCAGCGTTGACACCAGACATCCAGTCTCATGTGGACGGTACATTTTGTTTGCATTCACTCTAGGATGTGATTGTCTTAGAACATCAGGTGTTTATGTGACGCTCAACCAAGCCATCGATGGAGGAGACGCTGAAAGACTTAATGGGTCTGTTGACTGCTGCAGGGAGGGTTGAGTAAAAAAACATCCAAATGTAAACATACATATCTGTGTTAGTGATTGTTGGAGCAAGCAGGGAAGCTGAAGTTGCAGTATACACAATAAAAATGGAACAAGCAATAGCTGAGGGTCAGAAAATAACCTGTTTAAAACACACTGTCACCATGGAAGCAGCAATACATGTGAAATATCTGAACTGTAATTAAAAAAAGCTCTAATGTGAGAAAATAATCTTTTTGCAGTTGGGAAGAAAGTCTATTGTGATGCCAGTTTCAAATGCAGATGATAGGAAAAAACACACCTTCTGGTTTCCAGCTCCACTTCACTCTTGCTTCCCATTCTTCACCAAAGTGTAATATTTTCTCATCATAATAATAATTATTCTAAGAATATAGAGTTTAAAATCACTGTAAAGTCAGTACTCATATAAATTTGAATAATTAGGAGCAGTTCACTGGTAGTTTTGTTGTCTCAGGTGTGTGGTGTTTAGTTTTTGAACAAGACAAAACTTTTAAACCTACAACAGTTTCTGTAAATTGTGTTTTTGTGTGACACACAATACTGCTCTGCTGTGCACTGTGGCTCACCTAATTTTGTTCCTCCCGGCTCCCTGTAAATACGTGCCTCTCACTCTGTGTGCTTCCTCACTCCTCTGCCTCGTCATCTTTCATCCTCTTGTCTGTCCCGCCGCCTTTCATCTGATTTCACAGCCCTGGTCGCTAACTGTTTCTTTGACGCTCTCCCCTTCTTTCAGTTTTCCCGACACTTTGCTCTCTGCTTCCATCGGCCTCATGTTCAATTGGCGTTCCCCTTCTGTCGCCCTATGACACTGTTTCAGTGCCATTTTCAGTGATGTTTGATGTTTTGTGTGGGTAGCAACAAGGCATTTCTGTCTTAATCCCTGATACCATGTTGCCTAGACAATATTTAAGGACCAAATGTTTTATTTTTTATTTATCACAGCTTTAGCAGAAAAACAAAAAAATAGCTAATGCCGTCAAAATGATGATCTCATGGTGAGTGTGACTTTGGAGATGACGATTATGATTGTGATTATGTTGATGATGATGTTGACAACAATGATGATGATGACAATGATGGTGTATATCTGGGTGTAAGAATAAAGTGAATTTAGTTATCACTGAGAGTTGAGAAGTGGGATCATTTGTGTGCTCGCTCGTGTGTCTGTGAAGTGCTTTTTTGACCGAATTGCCAAAAATTATTTGTAATGCCACTCAAACCTTAATGTTTCTACACTAGGCTTATATAATTGCCTTAAAAAACAGTATTACCTCAAAAACAGACATGATATTTAACCAAATTAAGATTGCTGAATCAGGGAAAAACTAGTAAAAACAGTTTCTTCTCCTGGAAGTAGCTGAGGTAAAAACTTTCCAAAGCAAATCCTGTTGATGACACCAAAAATGTTACACTTTGCAAGATACAGTTTAGATATAATACTTAAATTTTATGAGTTACTGAGATAATGGGTCCAGAAGTTAATCATACCTCCTAAAAAGTTTTTCTCTAAAATGAATATCTAAATATTCTTGTAACATTTTTAGCACAGATACCTATGAAGTACATTTTTTTTTAAAAACTGACAGTCGTAGACTCTTTGCTGGTTGTCAGTTTGCAATTTCATTGATCTGATATTTATGGAGGGGGGGGTTCTGTGTGGAATGAATAAAAGTATTTGGTAACTACAACTATAACTTTATATTCATAAAGAGGGGAGACGAGGAAAAGAAAAACACTACAGGTCAAGAACTCTAATAGCACTTAGATAAAATAACTATTCTACTTGAAACATAGAAATATATATAACATAATATAGATATTTAGAGTAAATAAAGTTCTTCATTATGACAAGTGCTGGTGGAGTTCTTGGCCTGTGTATAGAGGACAGACAACAGGTTCCCTCAAATGATGTAGGATGACCAACACCACATTAGTGGAAAAAAGGGTGGGTTTTTCATGTCAGTATGGAGACCTGTGGGTCCATAACTGTCCTGTAAAATCATACTGACTCATTACAAACTTATAGTTTAAAAAAGGAGTGGTCTTTGACTTGTTTAATACTTAATTATTTTAAAATAAAACAAATCAAATGAAACAATGTTCTTATAAATAAATATGAAAAAACATGAGACCGAGAAGATTTAAATCACATTTTTGAACAATGTTCCATAACATACAGTGGTCGGAAGAGGTTTTCGGACCTTCCATGCATTTGTGATGTATTACATTAAGAATCCCTCTTAAATTGTTGACCTCTGCTGACTGTTGTTCCATTGCTTGTGTACAAAAAAAAAGGTGTCTAAAATATTTTTGTATTGAGAAAATCAAAATATGTATGAGATTATAAAACAATGATAATTTTATATGGTTCAGTAAGTATGCCATATTTCAGTTATTATATTTAAGTATGGGACAACATGTATATAAGTAACACAAAGCCATTGTTTACATTACAGAAAAGAGCAATGAGAATAATGTACAATGTTAGTGTCAGAGAACACACAAATGAGTTGTTTATTAAATCAGGATAAACTTTAAGGAATTAGCTGAATTAAGGACATCATTGGTTATGTAAAGTAAAAAATAGACTTTTTCCCTGCAAATTAGCAGAGAATATTTGTTTTAAAATCACAGGATGTAAAACATGGAAGGAGGTTTAATTTTAAACTGCAAAGGGTTCAGACTAATGTAAAGCAAATGTGTATTTCTGTTGTGAGTGTCAGAATATGGAATTCTTCATCAATGTGTGACAGTGGCGGTCCTGTCACTGTGCCTCCGATTGATTATGCACCCTGGCTACTTGCCCAAGAAGACATTCATTTGGCCAACAAGTTAATGCATGTGACTATTACATGGGATTCTGGGGTTTGAAGCCCACCCGGGCCCTCATCACCTTGTCACAAATGGAAGAGAAGAATTGTACAAATATTTTCAGTTTAAGAGGTTGTATAAGGATAGAATACAGAAGCTTTATAAAACTGATTAACATGGATTTTGGATTGGTTTATTTTCATTGACTGTGATGTAAACTGTTTATTGTTTTACTGTAACAGCTGTAATGGCAACTTATCTGATGTAGGCAGATGTTTTAAGAAAGGGGTAAGGATTATAAGTTTTCTTCATCCTGCTCCTTTCCAATCATTTAGATTGGATTAATGAAATTAAATTAAATGAAATTCTGTACCATATCATCAAGGTCAAAGTGAATGTTTCAACAAGACAATGTGAAACTGTCAAGAATTTCGATTTTTTCACTGTTTTTGTTTATGATAAACACAAAATCATCTGCATTTTTTTGCATCTGTCTGATACAGCCACATCTTTTGAAACACAAAAAAGATTTTTCTGCAAATATTTTATGATAATATTTGAGATTGTTGCGGACAATAAAAACTCAAGGGACAAGAGATTAAGTTCAGTATATAAATTTATTATTCAGTTAAACTAGAGCAGACAGAATTAAGTAAACTTCCCTTCCAGTGACACACAGCTGCTATAGTAGTCACACACACACACACACACACACACACACACACACACACACACACACACACACACGGTCAGGCAGAAGAACCCCCCCCCCTATCATCAGTTGTGGGTCTTTTATAGGGGAGAAACTGTGGGGGTGTGTCCAAAAACTCTTTCTCTATTACTGTACATTTCCTGGACTATTTCTGTACATTCATGGACCACTGGAGCCTAGTTCTTACTTTCTTATTGCATGCTAATACAGTCACGGAAAAAATTATTAGACCACCCTATGTTTTCTTCAATTTCTTGTTCATTTTAATGCCTGGTACAACT
>JAPTGZ010308649.1:0-13969 GCA_029814645.1 Fowleria isostigma | reverse complement strand
TGGTCTTGGTCTTGGTCTTGTCTTGGTCTCGGTACCCTCTGGTCTCGGCAGTGTCTTGGTCTTGATACCCTCCGGTCTCAGCAGTGTCTTGGTCTCGGTCTAGCCGGTCTTGACTACAACACTAGTGTCAGGTATCCTTGAAATGAGATGAGAACATGCTGAGTTCATTTACCTCCTACATTACAGGACCTGTGATGTGACTATTGCGCACACGTACATTGCAATGACGAGGCTCAAATGATATATTGTGAAGCTCTAGCGTCCGTCCATAAACACGTTTTCTAGAATATTCTCTGAAACCGCCAGTCAGAATGGCTTGATATTTGTTGTGGAACATCTTTGGGGTAAGGTCTACCACATTTTGAAATTGAATTTATTAAAAGGAGAGTGTGCAAGTGCATTAGTTATTTCAAGAAATAAAAAGATGACTGCACCAGATTTAGCAAACAGCTAATTTCCACCTGTAGTCCAAGTTGTAGTTGGTTCAAAGAAATGAGACAATTTTTTTTTTTGCTTTTTAGGAATTTTTGAAATTTTTAAAATCCCCATTGGTTTTTAATGGGACACATTTCAAAGTTCTCTAACTTGAAAACAGTTGAAGATATTGATATAATTAGTATTGGTAATAGAAGGTAAGTCATATGGGCTTTCATTTTTTGGCATGATCTTTGACCTTGAGTGACTTTAAAAGGTCAAATAAATGTCAATGTCTTTAAATATGCTGTTGGACTACACAACCCTTGGTTTTATTTTATTTAGGTGATATCTTTCTTGTATTTTTTAAGTATTTTCAAGGCGGTATCGGATCTGAAAACTTAATGTTGCGTGTTTTTGGGGCTGTATCAGATGTGAATACTTATTGAGTATTTTCAGGGCAGCAACAGATGTGAAAACTTGTGTATTTTCAGGGTGGTATCAGATGTGAATACTTATTGTTGAATATTTTTGGGGCGGTATCAGATGTGAATACTTATTGTGTATTTTCGGGGTGGTATCAGATGTGAATACTTATTGTGTATTTTCGGGGTGGTACAGATGTGAATACTTATTGTTGTGTATTTTCGGGGCGGTATCAGATGTGAATACTTCTTCCTGTTCTTGGATGGACTCAAATTGAAACTATCCACTGTATCTGCAGGTGTTTATTCTTATAAATAGTGAACAGGACTTGGATTGAGGCTTTATAGTGGAAATATCCGAACTACAAGATGCAGTCGGTGGTAAACACAGATTTATAAAAATATACATCGAGCCCTAGTCCAAATAAACAACAAACAGTTCTGTTTCCGCCTTCGATCCATAGATCTGGAGTAAAGAAAACCAATGCTGAAGAACATTATAACAATAGTCTTTTCAGGTTTAAACGTGTTTTATTTGTAATATTTAGTCTGATTTTATACATCTACAGGTTTTTCTGCAGGTTTATTTTATCCTTTTAACACACTGACAGAAGAACTCAAAGTCACTGCATTTGGGAGGATTATTATTAATACATGAGTCTTTTTGTACTTTCTAATTCATACACCTCCAACATTAAATATTAAACACGACCAGAAACTGTGAGAACGGACCGACACTTACAATAAAACTAAACACTAAAACGTGTTTGAACTGAACACTGAATTATAAGAGACAGATGTAATGAAACATCAAATATTTATGTCATTTATTTGTCCTTTTACTGTCTTTAACTGATGATAACAGAGTGGAATGAATGGGTGATAATAGTAAATGAATACTGAATATTTAATGTGTGTACCAAAATACAATAAAGATACCACTGAAATAAAATAAACCCAGGGGTCATGTAGTCCAACGGCATATTTGAAGACAGTCGTTGACATTCAGTTGCTTCAAAGTCACTCAAGGTCAAAAGTCATGGCACCAAATTAAAGCCCATATGCGACTTCCTATCTTTGTCCAATAGTCATATCAGTATCTTCAACTATTTTCAAGTTATAGCACTTTGAAATGTGCCCCATTATAAACCAATAGGAACTTATAACACTTAAAAAATTCATTAAAAAAAATTTAAAATCATTATTTCCCGATTCTTTGAACAAATTCAGGAGACTTCACCCCGAAGAAACATCTGCTATGAATTTCAATTGATTCTGGCTGACTGTTTTTGCAGAAGTTACCGACTTTTCAGACTTTTTCAGACCCTGTGGGAACCCGGAAATAGTAATTATATCAATATCTTCCACTGTTTTATCGCACTTTAAAATGTGTCCCATTATAAAGCAATGGAGATTTGGAAAATTTCAGAAATTGAAAAAAAATAAAATAGAATACAGAAATCCATACATTAAAATTTTTGGAGCAAATTTGGTAGAATTTACCCCAAAGATGTTTCACAACAAATATCAAGTCATTCTGACTGATGTTTCAGAGAAGACTCGACAAAAATTGTTTACAAAGGACGGACGACAACTGGTACCAATAATCTATCGGAGCTTTCGGGATGTTGGACTAAAAACATAAATCAAGCAATTTTCTGCATCCTACAATTAGTGCCAAGAAGTAATTTTCTGGTAAAAATCTTTTGACTAATTTTATGACTTGCCGACTAATCTAAACGACAATTTTTTTAAAAAAATCTAAAAATCAAGTGTTTCTTATTTTTTTGTGTCCATGAAGGAATGAGGTACATACAGATCTGCAGACGGAGAGGGCCACTGCGCACAGTCAAGATCCACAGAGCCACAAACGCACCGCAAACGAACCACAAACGTAAAATGGTAATGGTCTGTACTTATATAGCACTTTTCTACACAATGGTACTCAAAGCGCTTTACAATAAAAGCCTCACATTCACCCACTCATACACCAGTGGGCTGCCACTATGCCACGCACTATCAGGCCTTACTGGGAGCAATTTAAGGTTCAGTGTCTTGCCCAAGGACACTTCAACATGCGGACAGTTGGAGGCGGGATTTAAACTGCCGATCTTTCAATCATTGGACGACCCGCTCTACCACTTGCGCCACAGCGTACCACAAACACACCACAAAATGCCCCATAAATGCACTGCAAATGAACCATAAACAGACCGCAAACACATCAGAATCACACCAAAAATGCACCACAAACACACAGTAAAAGCAGCACAAACACACCACAAATGCACTGCAAGTGCACCAAAAATGAACCTAACACACCGCAAATGCACCACAAGCGCACCAAAAATGAACCACAAACACACCGCAAACGCATCAGAAACACACGGAAAATGTACTGCAAGCGCACCAAAAACACACCACAAACACACTATAAACACACCAGAAACGCACCACAAACGCACCAAAAACACACTAAATGCACCACAAACGCACCACAAACACACTGTAAATGCACCACAAGCGCACCACAAACACACTGTAAATGCACCACGAGCCTGTTCCCAAAATGTGTGTGTCTGCATAAAAGTGTGTCGCACTTTGTCTGCACTTCTGTGGTCGACTAATTTTCAGGGTTGATTAAGTCAACTAATAGCAGCAGTACTACTTACAATGCAGTGTCATCAGCAAAAAAACTGACTTTATTGTCTTATAATGTGCGCTAACTAGTATTGAACAATCAGTAAAAGTCGTGTTAATCCGATCAACTGCCCATGACAGCATTCCTCCAGTGTGCAGTTCTTCTTCGGTGGTGTTTGTATCCGGTTCTCTGTGTGTGGAACTCTGCTGTTGAATCCACCTGGTTCTAATGGTTTCACTTACAGCTTGTTGTCTTTAATCGAGATGAGCAAGACGACATGATGATAGGCCGACAGAGACGCCTCCAGCCAACGCGTCTGTCAACAACATCCTCCCTGTTCACTTTTATCAAACACCAACACCAAACCTACTTTTGGGATTATAAAGCGGTTCTAAGGGGAAAGTGGACCTGAAATCTTCTATGAATGGTGGTTTGTTTAACGAGCGTTTCATTTGTGTAAATAATCCACTGGAGGAACATCCGTAAACGAGCTCCAGATGTATCGAGTAAACATCTGGACACCTTGGGCACTAAACTGTCTCCATATACGGTCATGTACCAGTCGCACATGGGCTTTAATGTCGGTCCAGTGTTGATGTAGTCAGACAGTAACGATGACAAACACTCAGATGAGAACAGGAAGGAGGAAACGACAGCGTAGACGAGCACTGTAGAAGAAGGAACACGAAAAACAGTTCCAGTGTGTGTACATCAGCATTATGTTCTATAAAGAATCAAAACTGAGTTGAATGTGTGAGGTTCAGGTTCTGTTTTATGTTGGACCCAACAGAAGTGGGCGGAGCTTTCACTGGAGAAGAACTCAACTAATTCAAAGTCCATATATGACTTCTATCACTGATCCATATTAACTAGACCGATATCCGGAACCATTTACATCTTATAAACCATGAAAATATGCACCATTATAAATAAATGGCACATTTTTAAAATTTCAAAAATTTGTCAAAAACTTTAAAATCTAAATTTCTCAAAACTGTGAACAAACTTTATAGACCTTGTTACAACAAAGCCACATATAAAATTTAATATGAATCCAACCAGTAATTTCAGAGAAGACGATTGCTTAAATCAAGATATTGGTGACCTTGAGTTTGACCAAGGTCACCAAGGTCAAAGGTCATGAACCCAAATGGAAGTCCATAAATGATTTCTATCAGTGATCCATAGTAACTGTATTTACATGTATAACCATTTACATTTTATAAACCATCAAAATATGGACAATTGCAGGTAAAAAAAAAATTTCAATATTTAAAAATTTTGCAAATAAATATTCAAAAATCAAAATTTCTCTAAACTTGAACAAACTTTGTAGACAATAAAAAATTTGAAATTAATCCGACCATTTAAGTCAGAGAAGATGTTTGAAGAAATTGCTGACGAAAACAATGACAAAAACAACGTCAAAGACAACAATGGTAAGATTAAAAACTCAAATTGTAATTGACATTTTTTAAAAAAAATGTCAATTACTGTATGTGTCTGGACTGATACAAATATGATCTTCACCCTTTAAAATGACCCAAAAATTACTTTTTTTTTTTTTTTTTTAAATTGTCAGAAATTTAAAAAATATATTAATTTCTGAAAACTGAAAAAATGTAGACATTGTCCCAAGGAAGATACATATAAAATTTTAAATGAATACAACCAGTAATTTCATAGAATAAGGTTGTTGAAATATAAGCATTGATGACCTTGAGTTTGACCCTTCAAGGTCACTCAAGGTCAAAGGTCATGGACCCAAATGAAAGTCTGTATATAACTTCTTTCTCAGTGATTACTAGTAACTATATTAATATGTCACCATTTACATTTTATAAATCATTGAAATATAGACCAGTTTTTATCAGTATGGACCAGTAACTATGGACAGGTACATTTTTGACATTTCAAAACTTTGCAAAAATTAAATCAAAATTTCTCAAAACTATAAACAAACTTTGTAGGCATTCTCCCAACAAAGATATGCAAAAAATCTTAAATCAATCCAACCGGTAGTTTTGGAGATGTAACTACATTGACATGTGTAACCATTTACATGTTAAGAACCATCAAAATACGGATTTTTTTTTATATTTCAAAAATTTATCAAATATAAAAATTTCTCAAAACTGAACAAACTTTGCACTGTCCCAAGAAAATTACATATAAAATTTAACATGAATGCAACCAACAGTTTCAGACCAAAAGATTAATATCTGTAACCATTTACATGTTATAAACTATTAAAACATGATTTGTTATAAGGCAAATTATTTCAAAAATTTGTTAAAATTTCAAAATTTTCAATTTTGCAAAACTGTAAACAAGCTTTGTTGACATTATCCCGAGGAAACGGCACATAAAATTTTACATGAATCCGACCAGTATTTTCAGAGTACATAGTTGAAATGTACACATTGGTACTTAAGGGTTTTTTTTAGTTTGTATTTTTTCTGTTCTCCGTACGTGATCCTTTTCCTTCCTGATCATCTCCCTCTGACGGTAACATCCCTTCTTCTTTTCATTTTGTTCATCTTTTGTCCAGAGTCACCCTTCTCCATCACATATTTCCTGTTCGTCTGTGTGGAGTAACTCGGCGCATTGTCCCACTAATGACTAATATTGTCGTAATAAACGTCATTTTGGACATAATGAAATAAAAGATGGTACATAATGTGACAGACATTCCTCCTCACATAAACCGTCTTATTAGAATTTAATGAAAGTCTGGTGTTTACCGTTCAGCTGGATGTTGCCGACGGTTACAATCAATGTAGAGTCTGTGTTGAAATGAATCTAATAACGTACGAAATTATTATACACTTTGTCATATTGTAATTCTTATATTCAAGCCAATTTTCATTATTCAACTATGATTATTTTTCTTTCTTACTCCGATGCCAGGCTGATTTTTCATTTCCCTGTTGTATCTGTAATTTATATAATAGAATTTTACCTCCATTATTTTTATATTTATGTATTGATAGGATTAGCGGTTCAACAGGTATGAAATATTTTAGATCAGTAGATGCTTTTGGAGGCCATTTCTTCACTGTCCATTTTAAAACTGCGCTTCAAACCTCATTTTACTCCTCTGCTTTTGACCCATCGATTGACTCTGGTCGTTTTATTGTTTATTTTATAGTTGTGTATTAATAATTCATGTACAGCAGTGGTTGTTCTTAAAGTGCTTTGTGAATATAGTCGAGTCGAGTCTTTGAGTTTGGTTTTATGTTCAGTTGTTGTTTAAGACTGTGAAGTAATACTAGAATTGGTTTGTGCAAAAAGATGCATGAAGGAATCCAGGATTTATCTAAAAGATGACCATTCATGTAGTGACACAGATTTTTGGAGACACTGTAGTGTTTGTATATGAGTGATGTTTCTTATAATTATAGAACAAAACCATCAAGGATAACATGTAAATAATTTAATGAATGTATAGGTAGGTCGATAAATGATGTCATCTTAACACCACTTAACATATAATAATAGCAGTAAGAGCCAAGTCTAATATATGTATAAATAGGAAGTTTGGAATAATTGAATAATATTTGAATAATTAGGAATTATCTAATATATATTTTTATTTTTTTCCTCAACAATCATTTATCAATACCTAACTTGAGCAGGTTTTCAGGGTTTCCAACAGGAGTTGAAGTTCAACATTTGAAAACATGTTATTACACTTCTTCACAAACATTGGTGAAGAAATTGTTCAGTAATGATTTAGTTGTAGTTGTACTTATTGTTATCATTATTATTAGAGTTGGTAGATTTCCTTATGTTTCCTTTACTCTAACAAAATATAGGAATGATACAACAAAGTATGTGGAAAAAATGGGTGTGGGATTGATGTGTGTGTCATGAGTCATTCAACAATATTGTCTGTAAATGACAACAAGCCAAATTCTTGGAGACCTAACCCTAACCCTATTTAAATAAGGATTTATCTGCTACTGGTTGTCATCATGGGGACGGTGCGCTGGGATGATCCAGACACAGAAATGTAACGTGCAGAAATATCAACTTTATGTTTATATGGATCCTTGGCAAATTGCCTGTGGTAGCTGTGGCAGACTGCCCCCAGTTGGACTGCCCCTAGTGGCCTAACTATTACTGCATGCCAAAGTTTTTAAATGAACAATGGACAGACAGACGGACGGACGGCCACTGTGTGGCCAAGGGTAAAAATTAAATAAAATAGTATATAACATGAACAAAATAAGGCCAAACTGAACAAACAGAAGAAAAAAGAATAGGCAACTAAATGAACAAAACTAGCCAAAGTAATTATTTAATTTATAATAATCATTTAATCCACAACATGAACAAAATAAGGCAGAAACTGAACAAAATTGAAGAAAAACAATAAAACAGACAAATTGTTATTCTCTACAAATTAATTCATTGGTAAAATCCATGGAGCTTGATACATGATAATATACACATATAATAAAATGAAGAAAAACGATTAAAAAATAAATAAATGTGCAAAATTAGACCAAAATACTCACTCATCCTCCACTTTTCCGGATCAGGGTCCAGGTTGCGTGGGGCAGCAGCCTCAGCAGAGAAGCCAAGACAATCCTCTCCCCAGCCACTTCCACCACAGCTCCTCTGGGGGAATCCCGAGGCGTTCCCAGGCCAGCCAAGAGATAGAATCCCTCCAACGTGTCCTGGGTCGGCCCCGAGGTCTCCTCCCGGTCGGACATCCTCACCAGATGCCCGAACCACCTCAGCTGGCTCCTTTCGATGTGGAGGAGCAGCGGCTCTACTCCGAGTCTCTCCCGGATGTCCAGGCTCCTCACTCTATCTCTAAGGCTGAGCCCAGCCACCCTGCAGAGGAAACTCATTTTGGCCGCTTGTACTCGTGACCTCATTCTTTCGGTCATAACCCAAAGCTCATGACCATAGGTGAGGGTTGGAACATAGATCGACCGGTAAATCAAGAGCTTTGCCTTACGGCTTAGCTCCCTCTTCACCACAACAGCTCGTTTTAGCATCCGCATCACTGCAGATGCCACCCCGATCTGCTTGTCGATCTCCCGGTCCATCCTACCCTCACTTGTGAACAAGGTCCCAAGATACTTGAACTCCTCCACTTGAGGCAGGACCTCCCCCCCGGCCTGGAGTGGGCACTCCACCCTTTTCCGGCTGAGACCCATGGCCTCAGATTTGGAGGTGCCGATCTTCATCCCAAACGCTTCACACTTGGCTGCAAACTGCCCCAGAGAGAGCTGGAGGTCACTGTTCAATGAAGCTAACAGGACCACATCATCTGCAAACAGCAGAGACCTCCTGCCACCAAACTCAACTCCCTCCCCCACCTGGCTGTGCCTAGAAATTCTGTCCATAAAAATTATGAACAGAGCTGGTGACAAAGGGCAGCCCTGGCGGAGTCCAACCCTCACCAGGAACAAGTCCGAGTTATTACCGGCTAGTCAGGCCAGACTCATGCTCCTTCGGTACAGGGACTGAATGGCCACTAGCAAGGAGCCATCCACCCCATACTCCTGGAGCACCCCCCACAGGATGCCCCTGGGGACACGGTCGTAAGCCTTCTCCAGATCCACAAAACACATGTGGACTGGATTGGCAAACTCTCATGACCCCTAGCAAGGGTATAGAGCTGGTCCACAGTTCCACGTCCAAAACAAAAACCACAATGCTCCTCCTTGATCTGAGGTTCAACCACCAACCAGACCCTCCTCTCCAGTAACCTGACGTAGACTTTACTGGGGAGGCTGATGAGTGTGATCCCCCTATAGTTGGAACACACCCTCTGGTCCCCGTTTTTAAAGGTGGGGACCACCACCCCGGTCTGCCACTCCAGAGGCACTGCCCCTGATGTCCACACAATGTTGTAGAGGCGTGTCTTGGCTGACACGCCAAAGCTACAACATCCAGAGCCTTGAGATACCCAGGGCGGACCTCATCAACCCCTACAATTAAATTAAAAAAAAAACCAAAACTATAAAATAGGCGACAAAATGTCATTTGCTACCACAATAATCCAACATTAAAATCCATAAAGTTGGATTAATAACCATAAATGGACACTTCCTAATTTCCAGTGATTTTCTCTTGTTCATTGCTCATTTTTCAATGTTGTTACCAGTGACTCACTCCATGTGCAGGGGTGTGGTCTGCTTCAGCTAACTGATTAAGAATGCTTGTGATTGGTAGATATCTGTGCTCAGTGTGTGACATTTTTTACCCTTAAAATTAGACAAAAACACATTGAGTTCATTTTCCTCCTACATTCCAAACCTGTGATGTGACTATTGAACACACGTACATTGCCATGGTGATACTGAAACCATATATTGTGTAGCTCTCATGAGGCGAGTCTCCTTAATGCACGTCCATATATAACCGTCAGTGTAAACATACATAACGTCAGTGTAAACCTCCTGGAGCCTCTGTTCGGTGCCAGCTCCGTGGATCTGTCGTCGTTCTGGGTCCACTGGTCAAATGTCATTGTCGACCGCGGCGCCTGGAGGAGGTTGTCATCCACTGTACAGATCTGTGTTTGTTTGGTTTGGTCTGACAGGACCCATTCATCACTGCTGGGCATGTAGGCTCCGCCCCCCTCCTGCTGATGAGCGTCGGCCTGTTTCCTGTGGCTGCTGCCTGTGCCGTTACGTCCTTTATGCTTCTGTTGTTTCGCGGTCATCTTTTGTTCTTTTTTCTCCTCTGTGCTGGTTGTTCTCTTCTCCTCAGTCTTGTGTTCATCTTTCACTTCACGTATTCCTAATTATCCTCGTTCTGAAGTCAAGTCTGGTTTGTTTTTATCCTATTGTGTTTAATACATGTGAGAACGTGTGTGTTTTCTATCACAGCTCTGGGATAAAAAATAATACAGTTGATATTTCTTATTGTTACATTATGTTGATTGTTTTGTCCACTTTACTTTTTTTTATTAGTTTATCCATTTCTTTTCGTTATGTTTATTATTTTGTCCATTTTGTTATTTTATTATTTTGTCTATTTTTGATCATTTCATTATTCTGTCCATTTTGGTTTGTTTTTATTATTGTGCCCATTTTTTATTGATTGTTTTGTCCATTTTGTTAATTTTCTAAATTATATTGTCCATTGTTATTTTCTCCATTTTGAATTTTTTTTTATTATTTTGTCCACATTTGTTCATTGTGTTTATTTTGTCTACTTTTTATTGTATCCATTTGTCTTCATTATTTTGTCCATTTTATTTTTTATTATGCTGACTATTTTTGATCTTTTCATTATTTTGTCAATTTTCTTATATATTATTATTTTGTCCATTTTCATTTTAAAAAAAATATTTTGTCCATTTTTGTTCATTTCATTATTTTGTCCATTTTGTTAATTTTCTAAATTATTTTGTCTATTTTTCTTCATTGTGTTGATTATTTTGTCCATTTTTGTCCTTGTGATGATTGGATTCAGTTTCTCAATTATTTTGGTCTGTTTATTTTTTATTATTTTATTTTTGTTCATTTCATTGATTATTTGTCCATTTTTTTCATTGTGATGATTGTATTCACTTTCTCAATTATTTGGTCTTTATTTTTTTGTTTTTTTATTTTTGTTCATTTCATTCCTTATTTTATCCATTTTGTTCATTGTGTCGATTATTTTGTTCATTTTCTTGATTATTTTGGTCTTTTTCCTCACTGACTTGGAACACCCATGATCCCTAACCTCATCATCTCAGATCCATCCTATTTATCCCATAATATAAATTACATTCTGACATTAGTCATTATTGTTTTAATTCAGACCCATTAGAAAACAAACCCCTGAATTCAATGTGTCCACATCCTTTTGTCCACATGGTGCATGTCTTTCATCATGTTTCTGTCCTGAACGCACACATGATTGATGGAGAACATCATATTTTCCTGTAGATGAATATCCTCTGTCATACTGACGCCGCCATTATGAAAACACATCTTTCCTCTTCCCGTCTTCAGTTGGATGGATGACCCCACATGCTTCGAAAACAGACACTGTGACTTTAAACAATAAAATGGGCACCGAGGCGACTGGATTGGTTTTAAAGTAGAAATGGACAACTTGTTCCATTATTTTGTCTAATCAATCGGAGCTGGTGGGATGTTCTACAGTCCCACTGAAATGAGTGTGGATAGTGTCTTTGAATCGTAATGACGACTAACGGAAGAAAACAACGCAACACATACAAGAACTAGGGCTGCACCACACTGGAAAAAACTGACAGATTTTTTTTTAATCCTGTGATATATATTTTGATTTTCTTCTTTGTTTTTAGTGATTTTCTTCTTTTTTTGAGATTTTCTACTTTTATTTTCAGTGATTTTCTTCTTCATTTTTGGTGAGCTTCTCTTGCTCGTTGCTCATTTTTCAGTGTTACCAGTAACTCACTCCATGTGCAGGGGCGTCATCTGCTTCAACGAACTGATTAAAAACAATTGTGATTGGTGGATGGCTGTGAGCACTGTGTGTCATCTACCCTTGAAATGACATAAAAAGACAGTTGATTTTCCTCCTACATTGTAGGACCTGTGATGTGACTATTGTGTACATTGCGATGACGATGCTCAAATGATATATTGTGCAGCTCTTAAAAAAAAAAAAAAAGAAAAAAAAGACATTGATTTGTTTTATTATCCCTGCAATATAAAAAAATACACTGGAGGACATAATGTCTGTTTGGCGCCAACAAATGGTCAAATAAATCTTAATTTTTGATGATTTTTCTCTTGGTCTTTGCTAATTTTTTAACGTTATTACCAGCGACTCACTCCAAACTGATTAAGAACTAATGTGATTGGTGGATCGCTACATAGAGTCAAAACAAAAGCAGGTAAAACTGCAAATCCAGACCAAACACCAGATCAGAACCTTGAAAAAGTCATCTCCACACTAGGGCTGCACGATATTGGAAAAAACTGACCTTTACGACTTATATTTTAACCCTGCAATATATATATACATTACAATTTTCTTCTTTGTTTTTGGCAATTTTTTTCCTTGTTTTCGGTGATTTTCTTCATTTTGAGCAATTTTCTTCTTTGTTTTCAGCTATTTTTTTCTGTTTGAAGTGATTTTCCTCTTTGTTTTTGGTGATTTTCTTTGTTTTTGGTGATTTTCTTCTTGGATTTTGGTGTTCTTCTTCATTTTTGGTGATTTTTTTTCTTTATTTTCCTGTGATTTTCTGTTGTTCGTTGCTCATTTTTCAATGTTGTTACCAATGACTCACTCCATGTACAGTGGGCGTGGTCTACTTCATCAAAATGAACTATTGTGATTGGTGGATGTCTGTGCTCAGTGTGTGTCAGATATCCTTAAATTAGATGAGAACATGTTGAGTTCATTTCCCTCCTACATTACAGACCTGTGATGTGACTATTGAACATGTGTACGTTGCCATGACGATGTTCAAACCATAAATTGTGTAGCTCTACTCCAGACCCTCTCCAGAATCCAGCATCACACCAACCTTTCAGAATCCACGCTCCCTCAATGTCCCGTTTGAGGACCGTGGTTAATGTCTACGTCTATAAGCGTCTGTGGAGTGGTCGTGTCGTCGACATCGGTCTTGTTTACACTTGGTTTTAAAATGCGATCACATCTGGAGTGGACCGTCTTTAACATAAGTGCAAATGATCCCGGAGACACGGCGCGGTCCAATCAGTCGAGCGTCTGTTTGCAGATGTAGGAGACGTATTTGCATTGTAAATGTCCGTCCAACGCGTCCTGATGGGATCCGGACAAGGACGGAACGTTATCAGAGCAGAATGGGACAGACGTGGGCGGAGTCAAGAGGAAGCAGAGGCTGTTCATTTACTGACCAGGAAATATGGAATATATGAGAAAATATGCAATGTATGAGACAGATTTAAAGGTCCCCTGGTCAATACTGTATTATGAACATTATTACACGACTGGTCTCATATCATTAGATTCAGATCAATTACATAAGTTGTCCACAAATGGACAAAAAAATGTGGACACTTTGAATTAAGGGGTGTGTTTTTTAACAGGGGTCATTAAAACAAAAATAACTAGTGTCAGAATATAATTTATACAATGGGATAAATAGGATGGATCTGAGACGAGTACATCAGGGATCATGGGTGTTCCAAGTCAATGAGTAAAAAAGACCAAAATAATCAACAAAATGAACAAAATAATCAACACAATGAACAAAAATGGACAAAATTAACAACACAATGAACAAAAATGGACAATATAAAAAAGATCAAACATGGACAAAATAATAAAATGAACAAAGGTGCACAAAATTATATTAAAAATTATCAAAAGTGGAGAAAATAATTAATATAATGAACAAAAGTGGACAAAATCAACAAAATAAAAAAGGACATAAAAACAAAATTACCAAAAATGGACAAAATAATCAGCAAAATGAAGAAAAATAGACAAAATATAAAAATGATCAAAAATGAACAAAATAAAATGAACACAAGGACAAAATAAACATTAAAATGAA
>JAPTGZ010308054.1:0-13976 GCA_029814645.1 Fowleria isostigma | reverse complement strand
TTATTTTTATGCTTATTTTCATATTTTTGTTACAAGATACAAGATGGGTTCACACATTTAATTTGTCTGTAAAATTTAGTTCAATGGATGTCACAAGTATGGTGTACTATATCTTATTAAATGAATTAAAAAAAATTTTGATAAAAAAAAAAAAAAAAAGTAGGGGATTGAAAAATCAAATTTTTCATGAAAAAAAATCTTTTTTTTTTTCTTTTTTTTTGGCCACATCACCCAGCCCTACTGTGAAGCAAATATCTTAACCATGGAGTGAATTAAAGTGGAGCTGTGCAGCCTTACAGGGGATTCAAAGTGTTGTACCTTTGTCGCTGGATTCCTTCTGTTCCCCCTCCCTTCTTTGTTTTCAGGTAAATGAAGTCTGATGGAAGTAAAGCATCAGGGTTATACAGAGGAAGTAACACTTGAAGCCATAACATCATTCTGAAAGGTCATGGATGGCTGTTTTTACCCCTTTAAAGCTCCAGACTTGTCACTGTCACAGACAGATGAATGAGCCCCTTCTGCTTCCTTGTCGTGCTGAAGTTTGTTTTTAACAGAGACATCACAGTTGGATGTTTTCCTTTGTCTGGGCATCCCGATGTGACCTCTCTGCCAGTCCCTCTGGCTTTGTCCCACATGTAAGTCTTTGTCAAACCTAAAGTCCTCCTCTAAGAAGTCCGCTGTGGGTGAACAGAAAACAACACGTGGAAAAATGTAAAGAAAATACAAAAATCTTGCACATACTCCAACACAACCATTACAACCTAGAACGCAACTTTTTTTCAAAAACAATTATGTCAATCAACCTCTACCAATGTGGTACAGCAAAAAAAAAAAAATTATATATTCATTTATTTTATATTTTTAATATATTAGCCCATTAAAAGCAGGTTCCACTGCCTGTTTAAATGTAATGATCATAATTATTGAAAGCAATCATTCATACAATTGTGGGATAAAAATATTAATTAGACCAACAAGTCATCAAAAACAATGGTTATGCAATCAAGTATTATCTCCTGTGTGTATCATGTGACTAAAACAGATGGAAAAGAAAACATAGAATGTCTAAAAGCACAGTTTGGTCAGTACAATGCCACAGATACTGATTGTAAGAACTTATATGATTTTGATTATTATCAAGAAAACCATGGAAAATGGATAGATATCAGCTCTTAAATTAAACTCCTATGAGCATTTTTTTGTTTTCATTATATTTGACCAAACAAATGTACCTTTAGTTGTACCAGGTATAAATATGAACAAGAAATTGAAGAAGACATAGGGTGGTCTAATAACTTTTTCCACACTGTGTTTCAACCCAGTCTAGTCTGCAGTTTATTTATGACTATTTGGTATTTTAACTTTGTGTTTCCAGAATGTGTATAGTGCATTCATGAAATTTTACATCTACAATAAAGAAAACTGTAGACATTTCGTTATGCTTTTTGAGCATACTACTTCAAATGAAAGATTTATTGTGTAGTGTTAAAAAAATCCATTGGTATGTGGTTTATTTAGAAATAGAGTAGATAATAATAGCTAGGCACTTTGAGTCTTTCCTGTGTTTGTGCAAATGAAATGAATGGCCCACATGACATAAAAAAAAAAAAGTAGTCCACATAAATAAAACATAACTAGCTTGGCCAGTGGGTTGGCTTTAATGTAGCAAATGATTTACATATTTTAAGATTTAAAAAATACAGGATTTACTTGGTGTATTAGGTATTTTTTACAATATTGAGGATACAACAATATTCACTTCTTTTTTTGAGCCACTGATCTTGATTATATATGTCCTAACACATACAAATGAAATAAATATATAAAATAGTCAAAGCAAATATTAAACAGATGTTTTTTCATAGTTAAAAGTAGCACTTGTGTGTTAATTTTCTCATTTCTCACATTTATTCAAACCACTTTACACATGACAACCAAATATTAAATTGGATTTATCAATAGGAAATACAAAAATAATGATTAACCATGTTAATTCACAATTCATGGTAAATGAGATTGTCTGATTAGTTGAACAAACTAAAACAAAAGTGCAACAAAGTGCACAGGATTTTATCTTATTTTTTTAATAGTCTATAAACACTTTATTAATTACCTTGGTGCTTTATTCTCCTTTGAAAATCTGGCGATGTTTGTCCAAAGATGTCTTTCGAAAGGCTCAGTGGTTTCTTGACGGATGCTTTTGTAATATTATTCAATGGGTGAAAAGTCTGTGGTCGCATATCACATTTATCCTAAAGATCACAAACACAAAGGAGGAAAAAAAATGTATACAAGCACTAAAATATTCTTAAGTACAACAAAGGAGGAAAAAAAAAATGTATACAAGCACTAAAATATTCTTAAGTACAACTTCCAAGTGCTTCCTTTGATAAGTAACAAACCTGATGGTGAAAGACGACGGCTTCTTCCAGAGCGACACCACAGAATTCACATGGAATGACAACATCGCCCTCTAGTGGACTGGCTGGAGGACTGTAGGAGGCAGGAGAGAGAGACCGAGGGAAAGTGGGGATGTTGGAGGCCAGAGTGTTGGGCAGACTGTACTCCAATCCTGAAGTGTTCTTGGTCATCCTGTCCTCTCTAGGCGGAGATGAGGGCTGTTTGCTGAAAGACGCAAAGGCAGACGCAGGGCTGCACCCAGTCTGGGAAAAAAAAAAGGTAAGTTAAGAGTGAAAAACAGTCGAAAAATATTCCTGACATTCTTTTTGTATAGTAATAAGGGTTTCATGTAAAAAAATAAAAAATAAAAAATAAAAAATGTCATTCTTGTTTTGTTTTTTTTGCTGTATGTGTTCTGCATAGTGATTAGGGTACTTATTTTATGTTTGAAATTATGACATTTTCTACCATTATTCTTACCATAAAGCTGGAGAGCTTATCACACTTAAGTTTATAGCAGACTCCTTTTCTGATTTTATCTTAATAGTACAATGTCATATTTCTCTCGACTAAATATTGTATTGTACAGTATCGGTGTGCCTTGGCAGTTCTATTATTAATTCTATTTTGTTATTTTAGAATTTGGGGAAATTTTGTACTACTATTTTGTATTTACTTTATTTCCTGTGATCTGGAGAGGATATGCACCAGGGGAGGGGGGTTTCTTTCATATGTTTGTCTATTTGTTTGACTTTTGGATCAAACAGCAGAACTATGTTCCTTGTTTTTATATATAAAAAAAAAACAACTAATAAACTGTTAAAAAAAAAAAGGTTATCTATAGTTATAGAACATGGGTGCATGAATAAAGGATTAGCAAGTGATCTCATAAGATAACATGACATTTCAAAGAAAAAAGTTGAAAAGCTTGGAAAATTCTAGAAGACCATAAATTAGAGAGCATTCCGATTTGAGTAGTGTCCAAAATGGCTTGAATGCTTGACTGAAAACACAAGCTCCAAAGTGTCTGTTAAAAAGTATTGTTTGTTAAACAGGTTTTGGTTTTATTTCTCTATGTTTTTACATGCCTACAGTATCTTACAAAAGTGAGTACACCCCTCACATTTCTGCAGATATTTCATTACATCTTTTATATCTTTTCATAGCTTATCTTTTATGTTGAGCAACAATTCTTTTTTTCAGATCTTCAGAGAGTTCTTTGACATGAGGCGCCATGTTGAACTTTCAGTGACCAATATGAGAGCGTGAGAGCTGTAACACCAAATTTAACATACCTGCTCCTTATTCACACCTGAGACCTGGTAACACTAACGAGTCACATGACACAGGGGAGGGGAAATGATTAACTGCCCAATTTGGACATTTTCACTTAGGGGTGTACTCACTTTTGTTGCCAGTGATTTAGACATTAATGGCTGTATATTGAGTTATTTTGAGGGAACAATAAATTTACACTGTTATATAAGCTGTACACTACTACTTTTCATTGTGTCAAAGTGTCATTTCTTCAGTGTTGTCTCATGAAAAGATAGAATTAAATATCTGCAGAAAACTGAGGGGTGTACTCACTTTTGTGAGATACTGTCCATGATGCATTGAAGTGAAGTGTCGATATGACCAGTCAATGCTTTCTCTAGTGCTCAGCATATGGGTGGTTGACAAATAGCACAATTCTGACTGTCCATGTATCATACACACTGATCAAATTTTTAATTTTCTAAGAATATATATTTAAATATTGTTCCTCTGATGACTTGTAGTCCAGTACTACCAAAGGTGTTTTGGATGTATTTAGATTGATAATTTGAATTTTGATCCAAACATCAAAAATGTCATGGTGTGACTGTCCGGCATATATACGCCCTCACAAATAAAAGCATATTTCCAAATAAATTATTATATTTGATAGCTCTACAGTGCATATAAAATAATGTGTTATTAATAGTCACATAAAGTGTTGATGTCTATGCAGAAGATCAAAACAAGTTCTGTCCAAATATATTTTGTCTGCAAAATGGCCGTCATATGGTGTGACACTATAATGTATATTTTGAATGGGCAATAATTTGGACATTTTAATGATGAAGAGGACCAAACCCAACCAAGAAGAAATAGTGACATCTCTGGAGTGACTTACAAAGTCATGATGTGAGTTGTGCTTTTTTGATGTTTATTTAAAAACCTATAACTCTGACATTACCAGTAGTGGTCAGTGTTTAGTGTCTTATGGTATGACATTATTTGCATGAAAAAATTAACATTTCTCAAAGATTTTACTCATTAATTCTTTAAAAAAAATCATTACTGCCATGTGGCTAATTACATGGTAACTATTGGCTACACATTGTTGGTTTGATGGTAAATTAGCTTAACTGATAAAAATGTCATAAGGCGCTACTGGTTTTTAAGTCACACCATATGACACATCTGTCACACCATATAACATTCACTTTATTTTACATATTTATATATATTTAAAAGTTTGAAGGCTTTTAGCTTTTCACATGTTCTAGTTCTAAACACGTAAACTACAAAACAAATATCAAATGTCATGATTATATATTAATAATTAATATTAATGGATAAATTGTACATTGTAATCTTAGCTGTTATGTTAAAATACTGATTCTATGAACATCTAAATCTCCTTAATGTGGTTTTATAACATTAATCTGTTAGACACAAAGGTGCAACTGTTGTCATAACTCATTCACACATGACACACACTTTTCAGTCTCTTCACATTTATAATTTTTTGTAAGTGTATTGATCATTTTTGTCATGCTTTAAAAATATTATAATCTATATCACAATACTTGAAGGTCTCAGAGAATCCGTGTGTAGCTGCATAGATCTGACAACTGCAGATGTTTTTACCAGGCCAATTTATTATTAGGTACAGTTGAGGAATAGTCCCATCTCCACATTAAATATCTCAGCAAGTCAATAGGACCAATATGTTGTGAGATATGAGTCATTTTAGAATAGGCTTACAGTCACATTGTTATGCCCATGATGATTGACACATTCTGTGGACCAAATTAGAACCTTTGACGGACTAGTTTTGGTCCACAGACCCCATGTTTGCCAACCCTGCCATAGTGCGTCTATAGACAGGTCCATTCAAGGATTGATTATACAGGGCATGTTCTGTGCCATACAGAAAGTTTCTTGTCGTTGCCAAGAAACGAATTAGTCCAGAAACTAGTGGAACTTAATACAGATAATTAGTACCGTTCTAACCCTAAGCCTAAAGGTGATTACTTACACTACATCATACATACACACAGATAATTAAAAGAAAGGAAGACAAATAGACTTTCTAACACACAACGTTAAGTGGAGTTAGTGCAGAACCATTAAGGTTATGTGAATGTTGTTATTATTCTGTATTTTAAATTTATGTGTAACCTATTTCCTCAGTTGTTTTGTTTGTGTGTTACATACATTTAAAACACTCTTTTTTCATTGACATATTGTGGTGTGGTGTAGTTAATCATATGATGTGACACTCATGTCATTTGGTGTGACATTCAAAATTGTGACAAAACCAGCCTTGTTGGTATTCATGAAAATATTTTGACAACCACAGGGCATGGCTCCCTTCTGTCTGTCTTTCTCCTCAGATGTTTGGTTAAGTCACTCCATGGTTACCTCTGACGGTGCTGATCCACTAGCAAGGGACGCTCCACCTTCATTCATTTCTATGGGACGCACCTTCTTCATGCGCTGGTGCGTGAAGGTGCTTCTGCAAAGTATTGTGGAAACGCGCTGCGCTCAAATTGACAAGGTGTCGCTCCACACTCTGCGCTCATTTGCATAAAGTTGAGAGCGTCTTATGCGACGCGAGTATTCAACAGTAGAGCAACGCCTGGGTGGTCCATCATGACGTCAGATGACCGCTCGCCAATGGAGTTGTACAGGGAATGCGTAACGAGGCATGGAAAAAAGTGTCCGAACTTGTTGCTGTCAATGGTAAATGATAATACAAATACATTCACAGAAATAAAGTTTTTAAGTGGTTGCGTGGGGAAAAAAGAAAGAGCCCAGTCACGCCCATCCAAACAGGACACTCCCACAATGCACTCTTGCGGGGGGGCTGCTCCGCGCTAGGGCAGAGCAAAGCATCCTTTGCTAGTGGATCAGCAGCGTGAGGCCACGCCCAATGGTCACCTAGGAGACACTTGGCAAACATTTGGTTACCAAGCAGATGTCTAAATGTCAGGTAACTATGGAGTCACTTAACCAAACATCTGAGGATAGACAGAGAGAGAGAGCGAGACAGACAGACAGAAAGGAGCCATGCCCTATGGTTGTCACAATATCAACAGAACACAAGAAAATCAGTATCAGCAAAAGTGTCAAGCAATTTCATACAGTTGTTACAAAGTTTATGAGAATTAATCTAAAATATCTTGAAAGATTGAGCAGCAGTGTCCTCATTTGAATAATGATTTAGAAAAATAAATTTAAATATACCAAATTTTCACAAGGAAATGTTAAATATCAAAGCAGTCATGATTAAAATGTTTGATGAATTAGAAAAAAATAAGTATCCCATTTTCATTCTATATGAAATAGCTTTCATGTCACACCATGACAATTTAAAGCACTAATACAGCAAAATTATGAAAAAAAAAACATTTTACAACACAAAAATCTAAAAGAACACAAATATGTTTGGAAAGTTAAGAGCCAGAACATCACAAAAAAATAAGTTCCAGAGATGATATATTTGAAGTTTAAAAAAAAAAAATTTCCAGCTTATTTGTCAACCACCCATATATTACATTAAACATTAAAAATATAACCAAGTTATTCAGAATAAATGCAACCCATGTGTGTTTACTCCCTAAGTAACCCAAGTGATGACTGAAATAGTCTCAAACCTGATGCAAAATAAGGTCCTCTTCAGGAAACAGCTCCTCACAGAACTCACAGGGAAGCATTGTCTCTAGAAAGAGATTTTAATGTTGAATGTCAATATTTCCTCATTATGACATTAAGCATGCTAAATATCAGTAATGTACCTGTTTGATCGCGGTCCTGCACTGGACTTGTGCTTGTCACTGTGCTGAAGTTTGGGTAGTTGTTGTTGGGCAGAGAGAGTGGGGAACCAAAAGAGGTATTAGAAGTTTTTCCTATCGTGTGGTCCCATATATCGCTCCACAGACTGGCCTCTCCACCTCCAGCCACTGATTCTCCATCACTCTGCAGGCTGAGGGCCAACATGTAGTCAAGGCCTGATGAATCGTCATCTAGCATGCGTGCATCATGAGGCCAAACACTGCTGCTCTGATGCTCAAAGTCACTCTGCTCCAGCACTGCAAAGGAAAAAAATACAGCGATTTCAGAAAGGAATTATGGGTGTTACCAAAACAAGATCGACTAAGTTAAACATAATTTACGCATCATGTGGCTATTGAGTCAGGCTAAACCTCGAGATTTTAATACACAATCTTAATATTAACATGTAGATATAGCTCTATCCTTGTGTGGAACTTACAATGTTCTAATGTTGATCACATTCCACAGGTTTCAACAGGGGCTAAAATTTTGAGACATCTTTTGATGCTTTCCAGGACTTTTGTTTTGTTTGTTTTTTTACTAGGAAAAGTATCATATTTATTGTCAAACACTTATATTTAATGATAATTTAGCAATTTGGGATATTATACTTTAGTGGCACCTCTTACAGCTGTAAGGTATTGAGTGACACATTAGTATTACACAAACGGCCAGTGGACAGTGATCTTATTACAAACTCAAACTATGATCAGCTGATTAACTATAAATAGTGAGGCTAAGCATCACTTTGTTAGAGGTGGACACTGACTCCACATTTATGTGATAAAGTGTTGCTCCAACTATGTAGTTAATTACTTTGACAAACTGCAACTGTAAAGCTCTGTCAACCTATTGGAATAAAAATACAGATATATACACTTGATGGGCAGTTGTGATTAACTCACTGTGGCTAAAGGCTGAATTCCTGGGGGCAATATTCTTCCAGTCTCCAGAGCTCTGAAATCCTCTTGAGCTGTTATAAACTCTGGGACCAGGTGCCTGAGGTAAGGCCAGTTGTTCTGCTGCACTGATGTTGTTATTCTTGGGGCCTCTTTCTTGGGCTTTTAGGTGATTTCGGATAGAGTGGCCTTCAAACCATGTCCCTGAAGACTGTGTTTCTATTGGACTCCTATTTGTCCGACTGTTGTTTCTCTCTTGAGGTGGTGTAAGGCTTCCACATAAGACTGGATGCACTGCTTGTTCCCTTAGCATTACATTGCACTTGCAGTGAGGACATTGCTCAGTGCGTGTACCACAGTAATCCTCATGCTCTTTGGACTGACTGAAAACAAGCTCCAGGTCACAGTATTGACATGGGACCAGCCGCTGAGCACATTCAGAGCTCTGAAAGAGACAACACTTATCAATATGCACAAAAAGTGGATTTAATCAGTGAAGATTAAAAAGGGGAGAACTGGTCTGTAGCAATACCTGGTGAACGTCAAAATGATTTTTTTCAATCTTCAAACCACACTTGCATGTAACCTGAAATGAAAGTGAAAGACATCCTTACAGTCTCAGTTTTACATTGCTTTCTTATCAGCTGTTTCTTGTAACTTACTGCAGTGAACAGAAATATAGCAGATACAAAGGGGTATGTGTAGCTTTCTAAAAAGTTTTATTGATTTGTCTACTCTTCTATGTCTGGGAGAAAATACAACACTTTGTACATATCAGACGTGCTGAAGTACACAGAAAGTACACATATTCCACTTGGTCTTAAAGTAGCATAGTTTTTTTTTTCTATTATGTAGTAGTAGTAGTCTCCATCGGCTCTACCTGTGTGTGCTCCTGCTGCTTGTGTTCCTCCAGATCTGACCGTGGAAAAGGCTCCTGGCAAACGTCACACAGTGCAATATTTCTCCGACAGTGGATCTCATGTGTGGTGAAATTAGCCTCAGGAATGTCATGCTTGCTACAGGAAAAAAATAAAGTAGGAGTTCAGTTCAAATACATGTGATAAATCATTTACATCTAGTAATATTAAGAGATATATACTGACCAGTTTCCACAGAATTGTGTATTTTCATCTGCCATGATTTTCCAATGCCTAAGCATACAGAGGAAGAGTTAGATCTGCAACCACCAAGTACTTTGACGCATAAAGCAAACGAATTACACTCAAACATCATATATGTTGGATATCATTTTAAAACATTGCACAACTAACCTTGTCTACACGTCAGGGGGATCTGACAATGAAATAAATGCTGTGTTTGGATCTGCTAAGGCGATATAAACTCAAGTATGATTAGCAAATTCAACCAGAAGAGTTTCTCATTCTTTATCGTAATACTACGATAAAGAATGTCAATCTGTTCGATTTCTAGGTAAAATATAAATAATCTAGAACTGAATTAAACTTATAAGTTAAAATATAGCTGACAATGTTATAGGTTACAAGTCAAACTGGTTGACAGCTCTTTCTGTTTGCTTACCCAATGTTTCCGGGCTGGTAGCTAACGTTAGCCGATAACGATGGACTGGATTAAAAAAAAAAAAAAAAAAAAAATACTCCGCGTCAGCTTTTATCACCAAGCAGTTTCGGCCTGGGCTGGTTTATTAAAATCCATCACAGAAAGTTGGATGGTGTTACGTTCGCTTTTTTGACAGCAGTTTGCTACTTAACGTTAGCTAGCTTATCGTTAGCAACGAGCGCCTAACTGCTAACCTCAACTTGGCTAACTAACTTCACGGGCTCTTTAACGTCGAGACGTTACGACAACGACAGGATGGGGTTTTACTTTCCGGTCCAAGGAAAACGGTGAAAGCCGGTGTGAGGGCACTAATTGTCAGTTAATTCACTCGTTAAATGATATATACTCAAAATGAAATTCGTAGACGACACCAACTTGATAATAGCAAGAAAAACAGAACCCGATGTAGTAGTAGCATTATTACCCGGAATTTGCTTCTCAGGTGGTTTATGACTTTATATTAATATGGATTCACGGCCCCTCTTGACGGCTGGCGTTAACAGGCCAAATCGTTCTTTAGCAAATTGTAATTAAACCCTCACTAAAGCAAAACCAAATCGGACAGTGATCAAAATTTGCCAAGGACATCGGGTTCTGGTGGTTGGGATCTTTAACTGTAAGTCAGTACTCAGGACATATTTATTTCGCTACACATGCGTTCTCTCTGGAGTCTGTTTGATTGGTTTAAAACAAACTCGGCATTTTTCTCTGTGGTGATACAATACTGATTATATTATTTTATAATCCACTAATCCATATAATGGAGCAGGTCGTATTCCTAAAATGTAATTTTTCCAAATAATACACAGGCGTTTGCCTTTATAGACCCTATTTGTATTCGAACATTCTTGTTGCTATTCAATTTTTTTTATCAAATTCATACCGTGGCAGTCAAGACTTTAGGCTAATTCATTACTTATTTGTAAATTATGTTATTACTTTATCACTAAATACTTAAAATATTTAAATAAAAAGTCAAGAGCAAACACTTTTTCCCATTGCATGTTTTATATACGTATACTTTTAAAGGCAAAATTGGGATTTCAAGTATTCATTTTTACTTAAAATTTACGCATCAGCAGATTTCCACACACAATGAAAAACAACAGGTTGTCCTTTCAGTGTTTATTAAAGACTTTATCTACCAATACTGTCATAGCAGACTTTTTCCATTTTGTAAGGCACAGTTTTGTTCAAATCCAACCTTTACAGGAAATGTTTGGATGCAGTATGTACATCCCTGCACCTCTCAGTCAAAATGACCATCCAATAATAGGACCATTATTGAAATATATAAAACTTTTCATTCATCTCAAAGCCCTTGCTCCCTATTAATCCAAAGGTTAAAGTCAAACAAATTTATTTTACAATGCAAAATGAAATGTAACTCTGTGCCAAGAGGTATAAACAAAAGTGAGAACAAACAATGCATTAAAAACCATATGACTAAACTGAAAGAAAGGACTTAGTCAAATAAATGTATCTAAAACAGGCTATTCATGCAAAATATACTGATATGCCTTCTGATGACTGACATAATGGACGCAAGATTGTTTTTATGCCAAGCAACATAAAAAAAAAACTGGATTAATCACAATTAACGTGTTTTTTGCACTGATGAAAGCTTACTGCACTTACATAATCACACTCCTCATTGCTGGGGAAACATTCAGTGATTTTAAATCTCTCATGTCTTGACCTGTTGTCTGTTACATGATTGTCTGATAGAAATTTAGGTCCAACAAGTGGGATAATTCCCTTGCTCAAATGTTGCCAAATGATACTGAATGGATTAACTAGCTGCATTCATTCATAAAAGGATGGCGAAACAAACAGCCCTGCTGTTCTAGCCAGAGAAAAGTACAGAAATGAATATGACCACAGTAATAACACATCTCTGGAGGAACTACATACATCTCAGGTGACCTCTCCTTACCATAGTTATGTCTCCAATTTTCAGTCAGGGGGAGAAATATTTAGCAAAAAATTAAAAGAGTAAGTACCAGCAGTGAATAAAAAATTAGAATTATGCAATTTATCTGCACCACAGAAATAAACCAAAATGACAGTAAAACTAAAGATTCACAGAATATTTTTGCTGACAGGATATTTAGTATATACTTATTTTATAGTCATGATTATGGAAGCTTGAACTGGCTGTCAAAAATAACTATAAGCAGATTAAAAGGATGCCTGTAAGCACTACATCTTGCATTTTGCTATTTAAGTTCCCTACTCTTATCAAGAAAATAAAGAAAAATGTGCAAAACACATACTGAAATAGCTACAGTGCAGTCTATGGTGATGGTTTTGTGAACAAAGTCTTGTCACATGTCTGTCTATTTGCATTTGACATGTCACCAGCAACATACTGTATATTTCTGTGTGATATTAGATACATAACCAGTTTGTGCCTTCATGTGAGACTAAAAACTTTCAAAAATTTGTTTTGTTATTGATACAAAGTCCACAGTATCAAGTTTCATGTGTCTACTTTTCCAACTCTGTACTCTATAACAAACAGTAAAAAAAAAAGGATCGGGATATTTGGTCAGTCACTGTAATTGCAATTGCTACATGTTAAAAAAAAATGTAAACTGCCTAAAAAATAAGTAAAAACTGATGAGGCAATCAAAACACTATACACCAACTTTGAAGAAAAAAATAAGTTGGCTTTCACTTTAACGTCCAAATGCCATTGGTCCAATGTAAAGTTCAATAGTTTGCTCCTAACAGAGGCATTAACCATAGTCCGGTGAATGTGTTCTTACTACACTATGCTATTCTACATCAACTCAAGTGGCAATAAAAAAAAAACAAGGCTCAAAGACAGCAAAAGAGATAACAGAGGAGTAAAAGGAAAAGTACAGTACAAATGTTGAGGTGAAGAATGTGATGAGAAGAAGGCACACAGTTAAAGAGTTCAGACTAGATGTCAGAGGTAGCAGAGATCACAGACACGAAAGAAAAAGAAAGTTTAAAAAAGGGAAATCGTAGATGAAATGTCTATCTGTCCTTGGATCCAAGCTTCTCGATCAAATCCTGCAGGGGAGCGAGCTCTCGTCTGTCGATGAGGTTGAACTCCTACAAAACAAGAACATCTGACATTAGACTGGCTATTTCTCAAATCAAATAAAATTACTGACAATTTTTGTAAAGCCCATTCGGTTGAAAAAAAAAAAAAAATGGACAGAAGTGACATTTAGCACTTCAATGGTGAGAAGCTCAGTATAATTCTTTACACTGAATGCAATTAACATATGAGGGTAGGTTGAATAATTCATAGGCTGGCCATGATGAAATTAGATCACATGTGGTTTATTTTTCAACATAGCCTCCTTTACAGTTCAACGCTGCTGCAGTTACTGGATCCCCTTGGTGGAGAAGGTTTCAAATTGATGCTCAAAAAAACAACAAGCCACCAACCATAGGAATGCTCGCATCACTGCTTCAACACTGCTTTTCAACCAATTGTTTTTTCATGTCTGGACACAGACGATAGTCAGATGGTGAGATCAGGAGAATATAGAGGGAGGTCAACCAGTTCAAAGTCATACAGAGAAGCCATTGCAACTGCACAATAGCGTTCTGGATCTTAATGGATCATACATAGTTGGTCTATGAGTTTTTTCAAGCTACCCTCATATTGCAATAATACACTGTGTTAATGTAATGATGTACTTTGGATTAAATAACTTGTCACGGCACACACTGCACAACTGCCACACCTCATCAAGATCTCTTAGGATGTGAAATTAGTCACATTCCGTTTATGTATATCTAACCATGGCTTAACGAGAACACAGAAAGGTTCGCTATGCTCTTACAGCAACTAGAGTAAAGTATAATTAATTTGTAACAATTATAATGAATTGCAAATAACAAAAATGTTGAGGTCTCTTAATCAGAGGTGGGACAAAAAATTGCCATTAGAGTAGGGCTGGGCGATATGGCCTCTAACCAATATCTCGATATATTTAGGGTATATCTCGATATACGATATATATCTCG
>JAPTGZ010306872.1:0-13985 GCA_029814645.1 Fowleria isostigma | reverse complement strand
GTGTGTGTGTGTGTGTGTGTGTGTGTGTGTGTGTGTGTGTGTGTGTGTGTGTGTGTGTGTGTGTGTGTGTGAGTGGGTGGGTGTATGTTTGTGTGTGGATGCATTTATGTGTGTGCTGCAGGTATGAGCAGAGGACTATGAGCGAGGGCTCCTTCCACACCAGCGTAGTTCAAGTGGTAAATGTGAGTGCACTGCTGGACTATGCTGTCTTCACCTGCACTGCTCGCAACTCACTTGGAGAAGACAAGCTAGACATCCAGCTCGTCAGCACAAGTAACTATATCCATCTGATTTATATGTTTTTCCTTGAGAGAATAACACTACATGACCTAAATATTTAAAATGTATTAACCACTGTTTTCTTGATTGTATCAAATCAGTCTGTCTTTTGTAAAAAGGGTATTAACAATAACGCTGACAATTTTCATCTTTCCACAGCTTTTAACAAATTTTAGCTAATTATTTCAATTATATGGCCTGTGGACAAAACATACAATTAAATCTTAGTGCTGTCATCACCACATTTCACCACAATCTAGATACTGCTGGTTACAAAAAACAAAACACAAAACATGCACAGTACATGCAACCAGTCAAATATAAAATGGCTGAGACGGAACGTAAAGCTTCAGTAGGCAGTAATTTTTGGCATCACTGGGCAAAAATTCCACAATAACCTTTCAGCATATTGTAATTCAAGTGGTTTTAGAGCAGACAAGACTTCTCCACCTCAGCCTGGTTTACAGGCTTTAATAAAATTAGTCTCTGACAGTTGATTCTGTCCAATCCCAGAGGGGTAGGTATGAAGATGAGATTCAGAGCTGTAATGGCCTTTTGCTCTCAAGATCCATCAGATGCATCCCAACTAACCAGACTCTGTGGCTGTTATGGAAGCATGGCAGCTCCTTAACCGTGTTATTCTACCTTCATTTTTCCATATTAAAATGAAGCAACATCATATTGTCCATCTTTATATACAGTCTCTGCTTAGGACAGAGAGGAGACCCCCCCCCCCCCCAAAGTAATGCTTATGGAAGATTTATATGTAGTATTTGCATGTGATCATGTTTTGAGTTTTTTTAATAGCATAAAAGTATCAACAGAGTGTTCATAATGAAGGTCTGAAGTTATGCTAAAGGATTGGATTGATCGAGATGTGTACTGAATACTTTTAAACCGAAGAACTGTTGGATTTATTAGACCACTAGTGGAAGTAGTGAGGCAGTCCTCCATAAGAAGGAAAACCAACACCACAGGGCCTTTGATCAAAGTGTCAGAAAGTGATCAGTTATTATCCTTGCTAAGTTTGCTGTTTGTTTATTCACAATCCAGAGTACATTATGGTCATTATAACCTTGTTTGGACAAACCATGTAGAAAATAAAGGTGATTTGTGGTTTTATATGGGCATGTTTCTATCCAAACAGAGCTAAACTAACAGAGCTATGATGTAAACTATCAGCTGACCCAGCACACAAAGATTATGAGCCAGTTTTATTTTGACTGACTCTCAAAATGATCTGCTTTGACTTTTGTTTTTAAGAAGAAAATTTGATAATACCATTAATACTATGTGTGAAAACAATGAGCTTCATATTTTAGTTCGTGGATACTGTTGATTCATTGGTGGTTTTGGTAGTCCTGTTGATAGAAATATCAGTGCTACATAACCCCTTTAAGTAAGTATGTAAACTGACTGATAAACAAATCTAGCCAGACAGAAATTTTCACAAAGACCTACAGTAAGTAACAAAAGCACCAAAGCGAAAGATGATGGCTAGACTTGGTATCACCGTGTGGCTGAAAAGCAGTCCATTGTAAGAGGCATGGCTAACTTTTTGCCTTAGGTAAGCTTATGATATATCGGGCCTATGTTGCATTCCGGGACTTTCTGCCACCTAGTGTCCAGAATTCACCTGGTGCATCTTTAAATGGCTGCCAAATGATCAAAGTCAGCCGTTAGGACTCTCAACATGCAGAGATTATTCATATCACGTACTTGGCAGTGAAGCACACATTTTCCTTTGGTTCTAATTTGGCAGCATCTCAGAATAATTGTGTCTGTGCTGCCTTGTCCAAGCTTTATCAGCCTTTTCCAGCAACATTACAATAGTGTGGGAGGCCCATTGAACATGCAGAATTCTGTAAACTGGAGAGAGTTGTTGCTCCTGAGTGTCAGCCCTTTAAGGAACTTATTCCAGTGCTGTATCTCTACCTTATCATTGAGCCTATAGCACTACTTCACTTCTCTCAGATAATGCTGCAGTGATATGCTTAGCTCTCCTGGTGCGCTTAGACTTTTCCGCCTTCAAGCTACCAATGTATCCTGGCACCCCCTCCATTATCAACACAGTCCTGCTCTCAGCGACGGCCCACAGCCTTCATTGGACACATTTAATGTTTACTATAAAAACCATAAAATACAATCCAATATTCAGCCTGTTTTTCCCCAGTCATTTTTTTCAGTGCAGTGAATATTCATAATTAATCTGACGCAGTGATAATAAATTTTATATGCTTCCTTATCATTTGAGAGCCCGAGAGGAAAATAGTTTTTTTTTCTCCTAGCATGGTGCTTTTTGGATTTGAAGGAGACAAGATCCAAATAAGGCTGACCTCTTTGCCCTGGAATCTTATGAGTGGAGCTGATAGCAGGATATTTACTCTGCAAACGGAGCTGCAGCCTGGAGCCAGAGATGAGCAGAGCATCCCCTTCTTATGTTGCTGTTCGTCTATCTGTCCTCCTTCTCCCCTTGACTATCTCTGCCTCTGCCTCCCCTAAACGCTCGTCTTTTTTCTATGCTCCAAATGCAAAATAATCCACTTTCCCTACACTACCCTGACTGAAGAAGCGCCTCATGTCAGACTGAAGGCCTGGTTATCCTTCTTTGATCTTTGTTCAGAATATTGATAATAATCAAGAGGCTTCATCCTCCATCGCACGACTTTGGGTGGATAATGGACAACTCAGCCACTTTGTTCTGCGAAGGATCAGCCTCAGCTCTGCCCATGTTTCTTAATCATTCATACAACAAAGCTCAACATAAAGAGGCAGATAAGGAGCAATGCAGTGCTAAACTAAAAAAAAAAATGCTGTAGGGGAAAAAAACCCTATTCTTGGAAACCCTGAGGAATAAACTGTGAATAAGGCGAGATAAACAGAATGAGGCTTTAGAGGTTCACAAACATGTTTTGACCATGGTGATCTTTTTTTCCCCCTTTGATTTAATTTTATTCACTATTTTTCATTATTTATTACCAGCAGTTACTGCCACTTTTCTTTATTAAATCTTCCAGACCTAAAATACTTACACAAAAACTTATGTAATAAATGTCACTGCCTGAAAACATGTGGAAATTACCCTACCAAAATCCACCACAAATTAAACACTTTGCCTTGAGGCTGTTGTTTCATGTTTTTGTAGAAAAGAAACTAAATGGAAAAGTTTTTATTCCTAATTGTATTTCCATTCAAAAGGCACATCAGAACTTTACTCACTTTTAGAATTATTTTAGTACTATCTTTAGGCTGCAGGGGAAGCAGATCTATAGGCCGGGGGGGGGCTAGTGTGATTTCAGGCACAGTGGATATAATCACTCGATTATCTCCCAGCACACATTTCAATTTCTGAGCACCTGAAGCCTTTTTAAATAGCCACCTGTCAAGTGAGAGCTTTCTGCTCTTCATCAGTATTCTCACAAAATCATGAGTATATTTGCTTTTTGAACTTTTCTTTGTTTCTTTTGCCCTCAGATCACCCAGATCCTCCATCCTCATTTCAGCAAGTCAGTGTCTCTCATGACTCGGTCACTCTGGAGTGGATCCCAGGCTTTGATGGTGGCTTGCAGCAGAGATTTCGCATAAGGTAACATGCCATAAAAGCTGTTCCTTTAAGATTTATGCCCTTTCATTAAAAGCCTCGAATCTAAAAACAACATTGTGCTTCTTGATTGACAGGTACCGCTGGGATCGGTCTCTCAGTTTCCTGTACATGGATGTGTTTCCTCCTGGAGAAGCAACATTTACTGTCACTGACCTGCAGCCTAATACCACCTACAACTTCTCTGTCAATGCTATCAATGCAATTGGAGAGAGTAGCTACGCTGACAGTAATGCAGTACTGACCATCACCACCAAGGGTCAGTTTGGAGTAACCCCAGGCTGACAGTGAAAAGACTGTCCCTTCGCTTCAATGCACATACTATTTAATATGCCAGAAATATTCTAATACATCATATCTCAAATGCACTATTCTTAAAAACCCCCAAATGTCCTACCCGTTTTACAAGATGCAAGCCAAGATGCTATTTTGGCTATTGGTTTCCAAAATCCTCTGAGCAGCAGGTTATATGACACAGGTGCTTTGTCCTGCTGCTTCAATTTTTAGATATTAGTAGGTGTATATGGGATAATACTCTCTGTAACAGGAACATATGTTTTTGTCTTCTATGTCCTAATTTTTATTTTTTTGCTCAAACCACTTTTTCACGTCTTTATAAAAAGGAAAATGTATCTTTAAACAGTAAATTCATGTAAAAAGCAATTAAAGCTAGAGATTAATGTTTTATCTAGTGACTTTTTACATATTTGTAACACTTGTCATATTTTTTTAAGTTAATCATTTGTCAATTACTTTGTATTGATACTGTTTGTTACTGTACATCATTCAAACTTCAAACTTTGAGCTATGAACTGAATAAGGGTCCAAGTTCATGGCCCAATATTATGATTAGTGGAGAAATATTATATTCTTTTTGTAATAATGCTGTATGCAGTGGCCCATGCTTTTCAGGATAACTTTAAAATAAGTGCATTGCAGTGTGTTAAACTTTTGTTAATATCTGTCTTTCTATAGAGGCCCCAGAATCAGACGTTCCAGGAGATGACTCATATCCACCGAGTAAGTATTTTATCACAACTCACTGAAAAAGCTCTTAAGGGCAGTTGGAAATTGCTGTTTGCACAGTAGCTAGCTTCATTTGGCTAAATCATGTTAATGTATGCACCTCCAAGGCTGTTAATGTTTGCTCTATGAGAGTAGCGGTTGTCATGGCTCCCACCCATACTTTTTCCCCTCCACTAGTCTTTAATCAATAAAGACAATTGAGAGAGTGGTTGGGTCTATCTCAGTCAGTTTTTATCTCCCCATATTTCAATATTGTTTCTCCTTTACCTTCTACTGTTACGCATTAACCTAATACTTCTAATTTTTTGTTGTATTAGGTCCAACTGGACTGACACTTTACTCGACAGTAGTGTTCACAGCAGTGTTTGGAGTCCTACTTGTATTAAATTCACTGGGTTGCTTTTTTGGACTAAAATGGAAAAAGAGGCAAGGTCAGACAGGTAATAGTAATCATCTTTTAATCTATGTGATATGTAAGTGTTCCCTCTGTCAGCGTCTGTCTCCATCGTGTCTTGATTCTTCAGCACAACTCTAAAGAGATTACTAAACCATGATGCAATTGTCTCTCACGTCTTCTAATCTCAGCATGTTCCTCTTTCTGTCTATTCTGTCTCCTCTCCTCCTGCTCATTCTCTAAGCATCTACCTCCTGCCTCATTCATCCTTCAGAGCTGTCACTTCTCTGTTTTATCTATATCTTTTATCTCATTTGCTAGCTTCACATCCTTTCTCTATCTTCCCCTCTGTCTCTTTCTATTTGTTCTTCATTCTAACTGTCACGTTTTCCCATTGTCTATCTTCTCTTTTTTTATTCATTTCCTCTCTCTGCCCTCTGGTTTTTCCTTAGATTTTTCACCATATACTTGACTTTCATCCCCTGTCACTCTGGCCTTATTATTGCACTGATCAATTTCAATGTTCATGAGATGATCCTCCTCTCTTCAAGTTCTAATTTCCTAACACTAAGCCTGCTTCCTCTTGTTTCTGCTCACCCAGCAGGGGGTAAAGGAGGCAGCGTGCTGGATGGCAAGAAGAACGAAGAGGAGGCGTAAGTTAAGCCACTGCAGTAGAAGTAATAAAGAGACATACAGCCAATCCACTCTAAGAAGTCTGAGACATGATCCATTGGCTGACCCAGCTGTTAAAACAGCCAAGCAGGCAAAACAACAAGCGTCTGTCAATATCCATTTATATTAGCACCATTAAACTTGCACCACAATGCTGCAATAAATAGATGCAACACATGATGTAATGTGGGAGGTTAAGGGACTGTTGTAAAATGATTCAACATGTGAATAAAACACAAATGTAAGAGTGAATTTTCAATGCAGGTCCAGTCAGTCAACTGTAAGCAACTCTAATAAGTACGAGAGCAAAGAAACGATCAACCCCACAGCCCAGCGCACCCTCCTCATCGACTCCGGATCTGAAACGGATAGCAATGTCTACGAGAGTTATGCTGCGGTAAGAATGTGAGAGGGAAGGAGAAAGAAGAGTGGGATGAGGGGAAGAGAAAAGGGCAATTGAGAAAATATGCAGAGACACAGAAAAGGTTGAGTAAATAGATGAAAGGAGGGAAGAGGTTATGTAGGGGTTGAAGGGATCTGGCAAGAAGAGGAAGTGGAGAATTCAGCCATAACAAGCAAAATGGAAACATAAACTAATGAAACCTTTAGCTGTTCACAGAGATGGAACATAGATCAATATCTCACAATTAGCATTCAAAATACACATCGATCTTGGAGAAATTATCATTTTGTACTTTAAAAAGGCCAACAAGGATTTGAACCTTGAAGAAAACTGTTGAGTGAGGTAAAAGAAAACAGATAGTACTGTGCTGTCAAGAATGGAATATAATGAGACCTCAAATCTCTATAGAGGCACGCTTTATCATGCAATCCAATACCTTATACAATACCTGAAAGGGTCAGTTTACCCCTATTTACTATTCTGTGTTTTACCTTTAGATGTAGTTTTTGTTATATTTGCACAAATTTTGAGGTATTAGCCCTGAGATTTCTTCCTCCAATAGGTAGTGCATGGTGTTTAGGGTTTCATGCTTGCAGCAGTAAACAGTGACATTTTAAGTTTCAGTGTCTATTCTAGCTGTGATGAGGCAGATAAGGTTGAAGCTTAAATGATGGACTTAAATGATGATAAATGTTTTAAAAAATGTGTGGCTCTTTTGTCAGTGAGATATTGACCTAGGACCACATTGAACCAAAGGGTAAGGACCTCAGCTTCAAAGTGAAAGCAGTGTGAAATATGTTTATGTTGTAATACCACTGCCATCCTCTAGGGTTGGCTTCAAAAGGCCCTGACTCCCGCACACACATACACACAATGCGCATGCACACACACACACACACACAATAGTTAAAAGGATCCCCAACTAAAAAGACATGTTTGCACTAAAACATTTATTTTGTCACTATTATGTCAATAAAATATTCCTAATATTTTTGTTTTTATTAAAAACCAATTCACCTGTACGCAGCCATTGCTGTTTAAATTCTGGGCACTGACATGAACTGGTTGTACTAAGCAGGCTGATAACAAGCTCACAGCGGAATGAACTCATCTGTTCAGCCTTTTCAGTTTGAACTGGAGTGTACATGTGGCAAGGACAAAGAGGGCCCGGGTGGGCTTCGAACCCAGACTCCCGGGTGATAGTCATGTGCGCTAGCCAGTTGGCCAAAGGTATATTACCTTGGTCGAGTAGCCAGGATGCATAATCAGTCGGAGGCATAGTGACAGGCCTGCCACTGTCACATACACAGACACAAAATGAAACAGAAGAAAATGAAAACAATGAAAGACGAGAGGTGGCAAGAGTGAGACAAAACAGATGCCGTTCATGTTTGTTGTAAAGAGCTCAACTTTATGTCAGCTTATGTCCAAGGTATTTATTCACATACAACTTACAATATCAGTAGCCTGTCCTATTATCATTTATAAACACATATTACAGCATTTTATAACTATTGTCCCTGTCCAACTGCATGTATTATCTGAGTAGTTGTGGTCAGATGTAACTGAATGGGTACATTAGCATTAGCATTAGCATCCCAACTATACCACAGCATCAGACATGCTCATCTCTGTTTACGGTGATACATCCAACATATTTGTTAAACACTGAACATTCACAGATGTTGTAGTCCTCTCAAGTGTACTGTCCATTTCCTCATCTGTGTCCAGTGTGTATTCATCATCGTCACTGTCCACGTCCACCACTAATACTTGTACACATTCGTCCAACATCTCCCGTTTTTGCCGTTTCCTCTTGCCAGTTATGGTTGTTTAGGCTCCTTATGAGAAAAAATGATTGGTACTGCACTTGGCTTTAGCCATTGTTTATAGTCTGAAGCACCAATGAGTCTTTAACCAGCCGTGGATGATGACAATGACCAGAGCACAGCCGCTGGTCCTTGGGAAGTTGTACTCTTCCATATTTTTTCTCCATGTTCCCATTGTTTTCTCATTTTCTTACTGTAGATACTTATATCAATTCCCTTTAGAGTGGATGTTCCCACCAAAATCTGCACAGTGAGGCATTTTGTGATTGTTTCTCTTCATAAAAGAAGTTGTGCAGTTGAATGTTGGCTTCGTGTTTACCGAAGTCAGCCATGTGACATTATCGTCCCAGAATGCGATGCACATGCAAAATAATGGCTGCCCCCACATGTAGAATTATTTTGTAAACAATAAGGAGTTTAATAACATACATAGTTATTAACTTTTAGACATTTTTTAGTAGCAGGGTCCAGTCTTAGTATTTTAAATCTTATTTGTCTTTATATTCGGGGATCCTTTTAACATGCTAGATATCCGTTAAAACAAGATACTGTCTACCAGTGACCTGTAATTCAGTGCTGTAAAAATCACATAGTGCGTTTAAAAGCAACAGGAAAACACAGACCCACCTTGTTTGCTGCTTTTTGGACTGATACAATGTTAGCCACCCTGGGACTGACAGAGTTATGGGGTAGAGAAAACATGGCATACAGAGTTTTTATTGTAATGTAATGGGTTTAAGTCAGCGCAGAGCAGCAGACAAGGTAGGAGCGCAAATGTGGTATTTTGTTTAACCATTCTCTCAAAAATCAACTTGATTTTACTGACAGCACGCTGAAAATGCCATTGTTTCTAGACGTTAAAAGTGTGTGGGTCCAATCACAGACTTTGATATTAACAGACTTGTGACATTTCCATAGACTCCCAGTTGGCAGACAAAATGTGGACCTACTTCTGTACTATGGAGGGGCCGAACAATGAGTATAGTGCTGTTGGAACACATTCATTTCTATCGCAGCTAATCTAGCAACTCAAGCACTAAGTTAATAAGATCTCGTCAGCTTTCAAATTATCGAGAGTATTTCCTGTATTAGACATTTATGTTGTAAATGGTTTTTTTGGTTGTTTTTTTTTTTTTTTGTATGTGTTAGTGTTTGTAAATTTATATCTTAAACAACTGTTATGTTGGATCTTCAGCTGTAGCCCGACAGTTAGCTTGACTTGGCCAGCTGTTGAGATTTAACCGCTATAACTACAAATTATGGAGTTTCTACAGTAATGTTAGTACAAATGGGGTTATCAGCAGGTTTTCTTTTAGTTGTTTGGCTGAACTTGGTGGTGTTCGGTTAAGTTTGTCAGCTGAGTTCATGTTTCTAATAGTGTTTAAGCCTTTTGTAATATAGCTGGTGTTGCGTTGATGTAGAACTGAGCTCTGACAATAAAAGTTCATTAAACTTATTATTCATAAGATAAAGGAGGCAAGATTAACGTTTCTTGGTGTTTGTATTATCCAACTCACGCTATAAGAATTCTGATGAGTTTTGAGTTTGCCAATGGTGAGTTTTTACCGTGTTGAGTGTCTGTGTTAATGCTAACATGCCAGTTATCAGGGGAGCTGAGCTTGGCAGGTGCAGTGTTCACACAGCTAACCACTGTTTTCTGTTTGGATCACAGTCCTACATTAGTAAAGCTTAAAAATGAGTACAGTGCAATTGCATAATGAATGAACTTGTAAAGTTAGCAACACTCACATTTAACCTACACAAGCTAACATGAATCTTTCCATAATTTAAGTTTTCAGAGTAATTAATGCAGTCCTTTCTGTGGTCAACCCACTACCGAAAACCAGAACTGACAACAATACATACAGAAGTGCAACAACAGTTGTGTGCAGTTAATATTGATATTTACCTGCAATAACACACTCACTGCTGTCCGTCACACAGAAGAACATGACTGTGCTTAGTTTGTTATGGAACGATTCAAAATGTGTCATAGCTCTCTTTATATGGCTTTGCGTCTGATATTTTTGGGCCTAAAAAGTGGCTGGGTCTTGTCCCACTCACAATGACTCTGGTGCCAATACATATTATGTTTGCCAAGATAATTTTACAAGTCAAGAAAGTTTCAGTTTGTTGTAAAACTGAAGTATCAGACTGTGAAAATACATAAATAGAGAGACTCGACACCGAGGTGTCATCATAACTGTCTCTTGAGACAATCTCCTTAGGTGTATGTAAAGATGTAGTAAGTCTCTTCAGCTTCAACACAATCAGTCTTGTTATGATTTTCACCTTTTTTGATACTTTTCACCTTCCTCTGTAGGAAAGAGGTGAAATATGCTGAGGTAACAGTCGGTTTTATATTGGTACCATATGTCATGGTGCAATGATACAGTGGATTGAGCCCCATGAAGTGTCATTTCAGAAAAAAACTGTTTCACAGATAACAGTGAGAGTTGTTATTGTTTTAATTACCACGTTATTTACATATTCTGTTTGTTACTTTAAATATAATTTTACAAGTCAAGAAAATCACAGTTTAAAATTATTGAAGTATCAGACAGTGAAAACATAAGAAAGCCACAGAAGTAGGGCTGCATGATTAATCAATTTTAAACTGAAACAGGCGTATTTAATTAGGATGATGTTTAAAAGAGGATAATCATCAAATTGAATTTCATCTCTCTTCTGTCTCTGGTCCACGTGCCTCCGGGCTCCTGTAGGCTCCTCCTCCTAACTGTAAGAGTGGGTTCTACAGTCTTTGGTCTCCACACACCAGAACAAAAATGCCGTTTGCTAAGGAGAGTGAGAAGTTTGTGGCTAAAAATAGTAAGAGCAGCTCGGTTGTGTCAAATCAAAGTTACCGATGAAGACCAAACCATGCTTCACTGCAAACTCAAGCTGAAGAAGGTCTCAGTCAAAGACAGCAGCTTATTTTAACACCTCAAACTTCATTACATGCCAGAGTGGGAGCAATACGTTGTGTTGTGGGCTGCAGATGAAAACGATATGCTGGCTACAATGCCACCACCAGCTCAAAACAAAATCAAAACTGAAAATTTTATTTTCAGAAGAAAAAAAAAGTCAGAATTTTACTTTTAGCCAAAATCGTGCAGCCTTACACAGAGGTAACGTTATCATGTCTATCTCTCTGGTAGGTGCAGAGTTGCTAAATTTATTATATATTTTTTAATGCAAGAGGAAATAGATTTCTTTTGGTAATAGTGATGTCATGTGCAATGAGAGATGCAGTCCACATAACTGTTTCACATAAAAGTAAATGCTACTTTACTATCTTGATAAACTGCAACTTCCTTGCAATTAATGACTTTTCTTTTTTTAAACCAAAATCATATGTGTAAATGATGTCATAACTTCAACAAGATCCATGATGCTATACATGATTTTTTTTCTAAAAAATAAATAAATAGATCCCAGGGGCATACTTAGTTTTCCTATGTCAGGGGTGTTCAGGATGGTCACTGTATGATCTGAAGTGGGCTGGACCAGTAAAATAATAATGCAACCTGTAAATAATAATCAATATTTTTGTCTGTTATTGTGGAAAAAGTAAAATTATATTATGAAAATGTGAATATCTGAATAACCACATATGACCTGAAATTTTTTCACACAAAATAAGTACAATTTACTAATATAACAATTTAACTCCAAATGTTTGTCTTTGTTGTCATGCAAAAAATTAAAAATGCAATTTGAATAATGTATGCCTTAGCTTCTCATTTATGTGCATCACAACCTATAGATCACAGTGGATCTACAAAGGAACAAAACATTTAGTAACAGGCAGAATATTGTTAAAATTTCACTTAATTTTCTTCAACAGATTTCAGGTTGGTCATGGGTGTTTGGATTATTCACCTGTTTTGCTTAAACGTAAACATTTTTATCATGTAATTTTACTTTTTTTACAGTAAAACAGAGAAAAATGTTGGGTTGTTATCATTTATAGGTTTTTATTTGATTATTTTACTAGTCTGATCTATTTGAGACCATAGGGCTTTATGTGGGCCCTTAACTAAAATGTTTTACACCATTGACTGTTAATGTCTTCAGTGTCATTTTTGCATTTCACAAATTTATCCCATGGATTGGATCCTCTGGTAGGCTGGTTGATGGCCTGTGAGCCTTATGTTCGACACCCCTACTCCATATAGTCTCTTTTAGCTTTAAAAGACCAACATGGTTTGATTGTACTGTTATTGAAAACACTAGGAATAAATCCTCCAAAAAAAAACCAAACAAAAAAACAAAGGTTTTACACACTGAAGCTGAAGAATGAATAGCATTGACCACAACACCCTCCAGATAATTCATAAATCTCAATGTTAAATATTTTTGATTAAGGAGTACAGCTGTCCATAATGCTTCACCTGCTGTATGGCAAATTAAACCTATAAAATCATTTGTATCATATTTACTATGCTAGGTTCTGAGTCCTCTATCATATCAACAAGATCAATACTTGCCTTAAAAACCTGTTGTATGTGACCTGATATGGGTTTTCTGCTCCCTGGTGGATTAACATATTATCCCAATGAAGCCAGTGGAAGGGCTTTTTTTTTTTTTTTTCTTTTTTTAATATGGCCAGTATCAGTAAATCATCCACACACTATTTGCAGGAAAGTCTTTGGTAATTTTCAAAAAGTTACATTATGAAGAACATATTGTTATTAATTTTTAAAATATAAATATTTGATGTACTGAAACAATTTATAGTTACTTGATAATTGATTCTTTATAGCACAGTCAAATTGTGTTAAAGACGTGTGTATCGAATTTGATGCTCCACGTTTATAAGGTGTATCATATACAGTCATGGAAAAAATTATTAGACCAGCCAATGTTTTCTTCAATTTCTTGATTATTTTAATGCCTGGTAAAAATAAAAGTACATTTGTTTAGACAAATATAATGATAACAACAAAAATAGCTCATAAGAGATTAATTTAAGAGCTGATATCTATTGATTTTCAATGGTTTTCTTGATAATAACCAAAATCGCATATTACATCAGTATCTATGGCATTATACTGACAAAAACAGTGCTTTTAGACATTCCATGTTTTGTTTTCTGTCTGTTTTAGTCACATGATACACACAAGAGGTAGTACTTGATTGCAGCAAGCATCTTTGATGACTTTGGATGGTCTAATAATCTTTTCCGTGACTGTATACAACGATATATTGTAAAAAAAAAAATAAATAAATAAAAAAAAAAAGAAACAGCAAAATGTTTTGTTTGGATATTGTTAAAACATCGAATGAACATCTCAGTTTAAAAAAAAAAAACGACAACGTGTGGCTAGTTTTTGATGGCTCGGGTTTTACAAGGTTAACTCTTTCCCCCATAAAGACGACATTTGACGACCCCCTTGTATCCTAAATGACAAGGTTTGACCCCTCTGTTATTTCACTAAAGATATGATTTGACGCCCATTAGAAGAGGTTGTATTTTTCAAATGTAAGAGATGATGTGATCAATGGAGGTGAACACAACTCGTATTAGGCCAACCAATAGTTTATTTCTTTTTTTTTTCTTTATTTTGTTATATAATTCATATATCAGTTATTTTTTAATTGTTTTGAATATTTAGTTTTGTTTTTTTTATCATTTACAAAAAAATGAAATGAAATTAAAATTAATTAAAAATTCTAACAGTACAACTTTAATAGCTCGAAGGCTCATTCTACTTAAATGGAAAGATAAAAACCCATCGACATTCAACTTCTGGATTAAAGACCTGATGAATTATCTGA
>JAPTGZ010305470.1:0-13995 GCA_029814645.1 Fowleria isostigma | reverse complement strand
CTCCCAATGTTAAAGAATCCTTTAAAAAAAATCCTGGAATTTCCCCAAAATCCATCCAGTAGTTTTTGTGTAAAGTTACTGACAGACAGACAGACAGACAAAAAGCTAGCCAAAATATAACCTCCTTGGCGGAGGTGATAACAAATCGGAGTCAACTCACTGAATATGGGAACCTGATGAACAGTCATGGTCTCATCTGTGTGCACCTCCTCAGTGTACGGTCGAACCGCTATGAGAACAAAGACAGGAAATATACAATGACCAAAAGATAGGACCTACAGATGCATTATTATTATTAATAATAGTAGTAGTGATAATGAGTTTTAAGGAAATAAAACAATGCTGGTGATAATCAACAATTTTTTTTTTAAATCTACATTTTCTGAGTGAAAAAATCTCTAAGATAAGAAAAAGATTAGATAAAGAATAAATAGAAAAGAAAAAATAAGCTAAGAATAGAAAAAGAAAAAATATAAGAATGAGAAAAAAATAAGATAAGAATAAAAATAGATAAAGATAAGAAAAAGATAATAAGAGTAAAAAAGAAGAGATAAAGATAAAAACAGAAAAAGAATAGAGTAGGAAAAAAAAAGTTAAGATAGTAAAAATAGAAAAAGATTAAGGAATAAGTTAAAAAAAAAGAGATTAAGATAAGATACTCTATTGTTTAATCCATTTCCATACAATGAAATTTGGGTGCACCACCAGAAAAGATACGCTAAAATGCCGTACATACATAATTTAAAATAAAAAAAATTGCATATTTTAGTAAATACATTAAAAATAAATAAATAAATAAATATTATTGCACATGCATTTTCACAAACGTTTTCAAGGAATAATAAGAGAAAAGTTGCAAGGGGAGTGATTACTTTTGCAAAGTACTGCAACAAAAACAGAAACAGACATGAGTGTCAAACTGGTTCAGAACCAGAACCTAATCACGGGTTCAGAGGATCCATCTTACACAGCTTGATGTCGTCCAGCGGTCCAGAAAACGACTTGATGGCACTCAGATAGTTCTCCTGAGTTCAAACACAGAGAGTACAGTTAAAACAGGTCGCAAATGTCAGAAGATGTGATGTAAAAACTGGTGCGGCTCCTCACCAGCTGTGGAGGTCCAGACAGGACACACTCAGGAACTCCGGTGTCTTTCAGAGTCAGTATCATCCCTGGAGAGACCAAAGGAACCAGCTCTTAGATTTAACTACTATGACATATTTTTGTTGTTTCCATTATATTTATCCAAACAGATGTACCTTAAGTTGTACCAGGCATTAAAATAAACAAGGGGATGGGATGTGGCATTCTTTTATATCAGAGTCTTGGACATTTACACTGATTTCATAACGTTAGTTGTTTTTGTTCAGGTCAAAAAATGACTCACTTAACACTGAAACCATATTTTTTAACCTCACATAAAAAATTGTCATGCAATAAAATCAATGTGGTTGCTGCTTTTTGACTCACATCACCAGAAATGCCCCTCCACCTTGACTATTATTTATTATTAAAGCAATCTAATCTCTTTTCATAAATAACAGTTGCAACATGTATTCAAACTGGCATTTAAATGGTTAAAATCCTAAAAAATAGATAATATGTGCTAATTTTGTGCAGAGTTGAAGAAGTTTAAGATATTTATGCAATATAAATATTGATCTCTGGTGATTTTAGTTCCGAGAGTGTGTCAGTGTTGTATAATAAGCCTGTAAGAGTAATCAACATTAGATTAAAAAATATGAAACAAAAAAAACATTCTATAGAAATTCCTGCCATAAATTGCCATAAATTCCAGCCATTTTAACTTGGATACAATGATCAGCAAATTAACATCTGTGCATGGACCGACATTCTCTAGTGTGTGTGTGTGTGTGTTTTCCCTCCTGACCTGATAAACCTCCGACATTCTCCCAGCTCAGTCTAGTGATGAAGATGTTGTCCAGCTGAGCGGCTTTCAACCTGTCACCCATGGAAACACATTTATCTGACCACATGAACACATATGGCTGAGTGTCAGACACTGACGGAAGAAACTACACTCATGATCTTACTTGTGTTCTTGCATGAGTCTCTGCGTTCCTTCGCCACAGTTGAACAGGTACCTGAAGACAATACAAAGAACACAAACTTAAGAGGGGACGGAGAATGGAAGGAGGTAAACAACAGTGAACACTGGTTTATGTGGATACAGTTGAGGTGGAGGACTATTATAATATCGCTCACAGTGGAAATATAGGAGTAAAAAGTCATACAAACAAAATGTCATTTGAGTAAAAGCAACACATTATGGGTTAAGTCAGGAGTTCCCAAAGTGCGGTACATGGAAGAAGCCCAGGGGGTAGTTGAAATTTAAAAAAAACACAGAAGATAATAATACAATAAATGGCATTAAACCGCTTAAGGACAGTTAAATATAGAGAAAAATTATTTGAAGTGACACAAATGTCACACTGGGTCCTAATGGCTTAAATTCAATGTGTAGCAGATCCACTGAGTGTTTTTGTTATTTTTTTTTCGTCTGTCTTTTCATTGAGCTGATCTACATGTCAACTGAATGTATCTTTATAGTGTGTGTATTTAGATTGTATGTTTAACCCATAACGTCCCAGTGTGGTGTTTGTGTTTTTCCTCTATATTTAACCATCCTTGGGTGGTTTATCACCATTTATTGTAATACTATCTTTTGTATTTTGTGTGTTTTTCAGTGAAAATTGGGTATTTTTCAACATTTAATTTACTAGTCACGTAGGTGGTTATAAAAGTTTTGAGTAAAGTTGAAAATCATTATATAACAAACACAGAAAACTGAAGAAAAAGTGACTTTTTTGGCCAAGTCTGTTATTAACATAAACCCAGTGTGTCCATCCACTGTCGATGAGTCAACTCCATGGGTTTTACTGGTGAATCAATGTTATAGAGGATGATGGTGTTTCCATGGTAACTACAGAGGCTCTGGATGTCCAATTGGGTCATATCTGATGACCATGAAAAGATGAATAATTGTATTTTACACCAATTATTTACATGTATTAGTGGATCACCAGGGACTCAACAGTTTATGATTTGGGTAGTTGATGGATGTTTGGGTCTTTATGGGTTAAGAATGGTAAATAAAACTTTGAAAAAAATAAATTCAGTATAAAGTACCTGTTATATTCGGAGAAGACATAAAGTGATGCAGCATTGTCTCTGCTCCCGGCGCCGACCACCTGGACGTACACGGTGGACGGTCCGTGGGTGTCCCCCCGTTTATTCCGGCTCTCTTTGGTCTTGAGTCTCCGCAGCGGCTCTTTCTGCTGGGCTTTCTTCCGCTGCCTGCTCTCCGTATTGTGGTTATTATTTGTGGAAGTGGAAGCCATGTCTCTGTAAAGCCGTAAAACAGTCCGTTGGAGGGTGGGATGACAGTGTGTGACCGCCGGTGGAGCGGCTACGACAGGCAGAGCTCTGCCTTTAACAACCAGCAAACTTAACGACCTCAGCCTCAGACGGACCGTGTTCATAATCAACACGGCAGCGTTAAAAACACCCCAGTTATCTCACACTTACAACATTTACATACGCTTTACTGAAAGTTATATACCTAAACGCCTCTAGGTACACCTTTAGAGGTTGCTTTACACATGTGAGACTTCTTCCGGCATCTAATGATGACGTTATCCTGTTTTTACTGCTTATTGGACGTTAGAATGAATTGGCAGGTCTTTGAACCAATCATAGCGGCAAACACGAGAAAGGGGCGGGGATAAAAGCAATTTTGCGGACTAATGACAAAAGCAGAGCAAACAATCGCAATTTAAGTACAATTTGTAAAACTTGCGGTCCAAAGTTGAAAACCTCATTGTTTTTAACATCTCAGGATGTACATGTGTATTTTGAGCATGACATATATAATCTAGAATTTATTAGATAATTTTATATGGTAAATTTCATGCACATAAAAGGAAATTGCTATTGAATCAAAAAGCACAAAACCTGTGATAACCTATTAACGGATTTTCAGAATGGACTGAAATTACTCTCTGCAAAAGTTTTCTGTTTTTATTTTTTTCTATTTTAAGTTATTAATATTTATCTTTTATGTGTCTGTACATACAATATGTGAATTGATTTGTATTTAAAATTTTTCTTTATGACATCTTGTGTGTTTTAAATTTCAATGTTTTGTATGCATGTGAGTTCTCAATGAAGATTTGTTGGAAAAAAAAGAACAATTTGTAAAGAAATGTATGCCATGAATGGTTTGTAAATTAATTTGATGTTTAATAAAAAAAAATTAAAAATCACAATATACATGGTTTATTCCAAAATAATATACACCAAGAAACTGTGGAAGGACCTCAGCAGATTTATTATTGACCATGTTTACAGAGAGGCTTTGTAATGTATTGTAAAGATGGATTGTTTTTTTTTACAAGTACCCCAAAAAAGAAGAAAAATGGTTTTTTTTTTATCTATTTCTCTTACTTGCTACGTTTTTCATTCATAAATGTAAATTTTGTGATACAAAACCTAATTTGTTTTTAAAAGATGTTGAAAATAATTTAAAGTTTTTACATAAACAACAAAACAAAAACAGATTAATTTAATTAAAAACTATTAATATTTGTACTGATTTAAAAATTGTTTTACAAATTATATAATCCTTCCCCCCTGGCAAATTTATTATAGTATGTTTTAGTACATACGTGTTTATTCTTGTATACATTAACTGTATACGGTACTTTGTTAAATAAAAATTTGTTTAAAAAAATAATTGTCTTTATGCCAAATGTCTCTTATTGGAATAATAACATTCCAAACTTGATATGGAAGAAGATCTGGTGTCTATCCTCTAAATACTTAATTTTAAACAACATAAAAGAAGTTTCTCTGAAATTAATCCATCGTTCTTATTCCTGCAGACAGTTCCTCCAAAAATATAAAAAAGACATCAGTGTGGATTGCTCTTTTTGCAATAAATCAAAAGAAAACTTATGTCCTCTGTTTTGGTCCTGTCCTTTCACAAGCATTTTCTGGCAAGATGTCTTTTTTTATTTGTCAAAATATTGATTTTGATTTCTCCCTTCTGAAAAATATTGCTTGGTGTTTTCTTACATCCTGCTACTAAATCACACCAATATTACATAATGAGTAATTCTTTATCTAGTTCAATATCATTCACAAATCCAAATTCTCCCATCAATAACCGTCCTTTTTAATCTTTGATCTTCCTTGCATGTTGTCTTTGTCCCCTAGTAATGTTATGTTCAAACCGCAATGAAAGTAATGGGCATCAAAAACTACCAGTTCCTCCAATCTATATATGAACACATAGTTGTTCTTCAGGCTCAAAGAATTCACACAACAATTAATCTAAATTGTCCATAGGTGTGAATGTGAGAGTGTTTATATGTCAGCCCTGTGATGAACTGGTGACATGTCCAGGGTGTACCCCGCCTTCACCCTTAAGTAGCTGGGATAGGCTCCATGTGACCCCCGTGACCCTAGTGAGGATAAAGCGGGTTCAGAAAAAGAATGAATGAATGAATATCCCATATCCTCCACCAGGACTATGAGCTTTTACCCTCAGGGAGGCGCTATAGAGCCAGCAGTGCAAAACCAACATAGGACTTGCATAAGAACCCTGCTCTGATTAGTAGACCCTGAACTCTCTTTAATTCAACCTGCCTAAGGTCTGGCTTTTAAACTACCCATGTTCTTACCATCAATTTAATGCTTTTAGTTATTTATTTACTTTTTACTCTTTAAGAATGGAATCATCCCAAATTTTAAATTAATGTGTTACATCAATGAGTTTTATTGATTTTACTCATTTTTATCTTGGAGGAAAGGTGCAAAACGCAGATTAAGTAAGTGTAATACATAAATGTGGTTATGTTGATCATAAAACTTTTGTGACTGAGTGTGTTTGTGATTGTATATGTCTGAATGTGAATGCAGCAACAGGTTGTACTGTTGTCCAAAACAAATTTCTTGCATGGGACAGTCAAGTTTATCCTGATCCTGATGTTATGTTCAGATTTTGTGTATATTGTTATATCATCATTGTAATGGTTTTTTTTTAATGCACTATGTATTTTGGATGACAGTAAATTTAAAAAATGTAAAAAAAAAAAAAAAAAAAAGTTTTAAGAATAATAAACGTTTCCAGGAGAGGGAGGCAGGAAAGAATTGCGACAAGTCGCTGCAATATGATGAACAACAGGTCGTGTTCAACAATAAATGCGCACAGGCATATTTTTACATCACCAACCTGGTCAGTCATTGATGCCAGTATCTCAGCTGTGGCCGTCCATCCCGGAAAATAACTTGTGTGTCACAGAGCCCTGATAGCAGCAGCTCTATGACTTTTTCTGCAATAGTTCTTGGTTGAACTGGACTGGTTTGATAAACTTTTGCTTGCGTTTGGTGTTGCCATGCTACATTGTGCATCACTTGTGCTATGTCATGTATTAATTGGCTGTAAAGATGCATTTGAGACAAGGGCAACATCAGGCATTTGGGCAGGCTGTTCGCTAATAGGATGTTTGGAAGGGGTCTTTAAATTATCACACATTATGGGATCATACGTCGCACAGAAGGTGAAATTATTGTACAAATACTATAATTATCATACGTCTGGCAACTCTGTACCTAACGACAATGGACTCAACTGCAGCTCCGAACATCTCTCTACGTTCCACCCCTATTCTACTTCTGATTGGCTAGTGACATTATTTTGTTTGAGAAAAAAAAAAACATTCTCCTCACTCCACTGGTACCCTCTTTGGATAACATTGTTAAAATTACAGTTATTTTTCTCATGAAATTTCAGTTTTTTCAGATTGTTCACATTTTTTTGTTTGTTTGGATAGTTTGTAAATGTAAAGATTTTCATTATTTAATATTATTTTTTACACTAAAACAAAGGGAAAAAATTGAAGTTGTCATTATTTATTGTCTATTTTTTTACAAAAAGGTTAACAAAAAAATGATAAATAAATAATTAGAATAAATTAAATAAAATAGGACCACAAAGGAGGACAAAATGGCTTCAAGCTATCAGGAGAGGACAAGTTTGATTATAGAGATTATAGTTCAAGGTGACTTTATTAGTACCCGTAGATAGATTTGTCCTGCCAGTTACAACTGTCCAAGAACAACATGAAGACAACAACACAACACATACAAGGGGGGATACAGGACAGAAGAACTGCCTGATTGCTACTTGGGCAGTGCTCTGGTTTATCAAAGAAGAAAAAAGACACATCTGGATAGGAGAGGGAAAAAAGGACAGCATTACACTTCGTCCAAAAAAAACAGCGTTTAAGCCCAGTAGATGGGACGCCAAGTCATGCTGACAAAAAAACCTCAGTGTAAAAGCACAAATTAAGACAATCAATTACGACTTGACACAGCGCACACAGGAACAGGGCTGGAGTTGGGGCAGGGGACCAACACGTGTGATGACAGCGGGGTGCGTACGCAGCCCTCCAGGCACGTCGCAGCTACTCCATTTCATCACAGCATCACAGGAGAGACAGGGGGAGGGGCCCTAGAGAACAGGGAGGGGTGTGTGTGTGTGTGTGTGTGTGTGTGTGTGTGTGTGTGTGTGTGTGTGTGTGTGTGTGGTGAGTGTGTATTAGTCCAGAGTCATTGTATGTGTTTGTGTGAGACCAAAGTCGTATCCATGCCAGACATCCTAAACAAGACACGACCTTAGCAAAAGATAAGTTCCAGGGGGTTCCAGGCTAATTGTTTATATTCTATCCCAAGGAGAGATCTTCATGGCCAAATTAATGTCTTATCTCTGCAACAGGCAATGTTTTCTGGTTCTGAGTCCAGTTTGTGCTGAGTCCCAACAAATCCAATTCAACCAAAATGTGCCCCAAAAATTAACTATTTCCATATCCAGTGGAGTTGTAGATTTCCTCCAAGGTCGTATCCACATTCCGAATGAGTTCAAGAAGTGCAATAACCTGCGTTCAATCTCTCTTCTCCACGTAAAGTCCAAGCTCTACACGTTCCCACTGCATCTCTGAGATTTTCCAGCCAGCAGCTTGTCGAATGCCGAAAGTGCTGCCCACCCTCCTTAATTTTGCAATAATCCAGATAAATGCTGGCACCAATCAGCAGTAAATCTGTTATCAGGATCCCAATTATGTACAGAATCTCCTCGAGACACGCAGCCTCTCCAGTTAACTGCTTTCTCATTGAAAAAATCTGGTCAAATATTGTGTTAAAGGACCAGCTGACCGAATCCGTAAATTTCCAGGTTTTGGGTCAGGATGTGAAAACTAGCTTGGTGGAGGGAAAGACAAGACAAGACACAGCAAATAGCCAGGGAAGGTAAGGTTAGGAAGAGAGCAGAGTGACACATCCATCCTCTAGGAGAAGCAGGAAGAGAAGAGAATGGGGACCCAAAAAACCAAACATGTATGTCTGCAGTCAGCACTTCATTTCTGGTCAGTTTAAAGTAATGTGAACCATTTCAAAACAATTATAGACTATGTCAGGGATATCAGGAAGACTAAACACTGGTGAACTTTGTACTACATTTGCACACAACACATACAACAGTACACATTCAGTACCGCTACAGTACAGATACTTGTGTACAAAGGCCTGCTTAAAGTGGAAGTACTGTGTCACGGCCTGGCTCTCACAGCCATGACAAGGAATGGAGTACACCGTGTAAAGTTAACAAAAAAAAGATTTATTAAACAAATATTTAAATTGTACAAAATTAATTCAAAATACAAACAAAAGTATGAGATGTGGAGATCAGTAAATATATATGAAATGCATGTTGTATGTCTGAGAATGAAATGTGTGCAAAAGTGTTGAAATGCATTAACAGAAAAAAAGGATAACTGAAGAAACCGTCAACCAGGCTGACGTGTCTGCAAGGGAAGAAGAGCCGAGAGACTGGATTAATGTCCCCCTTTATATACCTGTGATCAGTAGGCCAGGTGTTAACAATGATCTCGCTACTCCAGAGTGATGACCTGCCCACAGGGGTCGTCACAACTGATTAAAGTTCTTTAATGAGTTTGGTATATGTAAAAAAAAACAACAACTCAGGTTTCCCGCCCCTATCTTCCCGACTGCATCTAACATTGCTATGGTAACGGAAATGGAAAACAAATCAGCATTCTTGGAGATGGTAAACACAGTTGAACCCTTTCATAAATACTTTTAACAGCAGCTTTCTGTGTCACATAAGAAGTTATTATCATTGTTTTTTAGCAAAAATGGCGAATCAGAGAATTAGCTTAGAAGATTTAGAAGAAGATCTGGAAATTCTGCCTAAATCAGGGAAACAGGAGGTCCAGTCTGGGTCAAAGATGCAATATTTTACCCGCACTAATACCAGTCCGGAGGTAGACCAATGGAGCCTCTGCGTCCAGACCAGTGAAGATGTCGTTTCCTGGGTGAGCTGTGAAAGATTTTATTTCCATTTTGTACTTGAAACACATGCAAAGCACATCGGCCCTTGAATGGGTTCATAGTTTGTTTCAGTTTAATAACCTGTTAATTGATTATTGAAAAAAAACGGATCATGGAGGGATATGCACACCTGTGACTGTATATCTGTTTGTTGTAAAGTTATTTTATTTCATTGTGTATATACAAAAAATAAGAATGGAATGAAGAATGTTTAAAAAAGGATAATTGTCAAATCAAATTTCACTCTGTGTGCCTCTGACTAAAATCTGAGTGTCGTCCACATAGTTGTGGACACTGTGGGGGGTCTCTTGGACAGTTTTGTCAGTGACAGGTTTGAAGTTTGTCTGCTGCTCTAGGTGTTGGGAAGGCTGCAGCATTAACTGTGTTGTGGGATTGAGTGTTCAATGCCCTGAACCTTGTCATTAAAGAACATTGCAAACTCATTGCACTTAGCTGTGGAAACTAGTTCTTGCGGCAGTTGAGCAGGAGGGGTTGTTAACCTGTTCACTGTGGCAAACAGGACACGAGAGTTATTGTATTTTGTAATTATTTCAGCCAAACACCTCTCTTGTTCTACAATAACCTGGTTGAACTTTTTTAGCATTTGTGTCACACACATTATCCACATCTACATTCAGATCACCTGTAGTGACCGTACAGTCAAACTCTGTGCATTCAACTGAAAGTATCTCAGTAAAATCATCAATAAAACTTTGACACTCTTTTGGAGGCCTGTATATAATTACATAACATATGAAAGGAGACAAATTTAGCTGCATTTTGAAAGATACAAACTGAAAGGATGAAAACACCCTAAATGACAGCCCATGGGTAACTATAGGCACTTTCTGACAGAGTAGTTCTAATAACTTAGTTATAAGAACTATCCACCTCAAATCTGGTTCTAGGAACTACTCTCCCCAGGGGAACTTTTTCATGCTGTATTTGCACAGGCAGTAAGGGGCCAATAAAATTCTCAAGATGCTCTTTGTTTTGTTGACTAGATGACCATAACAAGATATAATGTTAGAACACGCCAGAGGCAGAATAGAGACAAGTACATCTGTATTATCATGATATGGGATTCAACCAAATGTATTACAGTTGAGAAAAACATACAAAATGTATAAATGTCATCTACATACTAGTATAGTATATGTAACACTAGTAAATACTTACCCCGAGCCCTTTGGCTCAGCCAAGGTCCGAGAGGCTGTGTCCTGTGAGCTCCACTGACCAGCAGGGCTGGTCTCAAAAACAAGGGTTATGCAATCAAGTACTAACTCCTGTGTGTATCATGTGACTAAAACAGACAGAAAAGAAAACATGGAATGCTTAAAAGCACTGTTTTTAGCAGTACAATGTCATAGCTACTGATGTAAGAACTTATGTGACTTTGGTTATTTGGTTTGTTTATAGAAAAACAGTAAATTGATTATTTGACTCTGGGATTATGGGATTACAGATTGTGTGTGGTGTCAAACTCATTCTGTATCTTTTGTTTGCCCTCTGACCTCAGCCAACCCACCTACCTCAGACCCCTGAACCGTGTGTCAGTCTCCAGGGTGAGGACAGTAATGCGGACACGCCCACCGCTACCACCAACAGGATAGCGGCCCTAGAGAAGAAGTACAGCCTTCTGTCTCAGCGTTGTGAACAGTGGCAGGATGCTCTGGACAACATGCAGCTGCGGCTGGAAACTCTGAACAACATGAAGCAGCGGCAGGACACTCAACTGAACACTCTGAACAACATGACACAGCGGCAGGACACTCAACTGAACACTCTGAACAACATGACACAGCGGCAGGACACTCAACTGGACACTCTGAGCAACGTGACACAGCGGCAGGACACTCAGCAGGGCACTCTGAACAAAATACGACAGCGGCACAATACTCTGAACATACAGCAACAATGGCAGGCCACTCTGAACAGCATACGGCAGCGTCTGGACACTCTGAGCAACATGCACCAGGTGGCCACCGTTTTGAATGACCTCGGATCAGGTGACATGTGAGGACACTCCTGCAGAGAAGTAGTGGTCTAGTCAGAGGGATGCCATGGGTCTGTAAGCTCTTTGGCCAAACTTTTAAAAGGAAAATTACTGTTGGGATTTTGCTTATAAATCTGACTCCAATTCTCTATCCCCCCCCCCTCGCGTTCGTTAATTTGGTTACCTTGATCATAGAATAGACTTGAAACAATTTAAGAATAACAATGAATCAATCATTTAATAAATATTAATTATTGAGCATTAATCTTACACAGATCTGTGGTCTTCCAAGGTTATAAAGATTCAGTGGAAACCTCAAAGCATAGGACCCATCTCCTCTGACTCCCTGTCCTCCCAGAAGCCCTGAGTTCACTTTTCTCTAACCTCTTACTTAGGGTGTTTCCTTCCTACACCTAACTTCAGCCCATCCCTTCACCTAACCCCCACTCTAAAGCTGTCATTCTCACCCCGTATTCTTACCCCCCAGGATTCCTTAGCTCATCTCCTTTTAGCTAACAGAACAATAAACATTCACTACACCTAAAAACAAGATAACCCACCTATGACCTTCTATCTGTGTTCTTCCATGTAAACTTAATGCCTATAACCTTCTAATGACAATAGGTTACCCAACTTGCAAACTAATTGATGAAACACAAAAATCATAACTATATCACAATGCAGTCCAATTACGAAACTTAGAAATCATGTATAATTCTAACATGTCGACAGTCAAATGTCTTAGTAACATCATGATTTGAAGCTGAAGGATGTTGCTGGTACTAGGAGCTCAAATACAGTGTTGGAACTATGGAATCCTTTATGTACTGTAACATACACAACAATGACCCACAGCATGACTCCAATCAGACTGCTGCCCTTCTGAAGGAGAGGCCTGGTTTGAGATCTGATCTAAACCCACTTCAATACAAGGGGGGACTGAAATGCAAGGTGGACAAACTCACAAATTAAACAGACAGAAAGACTGAGATGTGGGGAAAAGCTTGTGATTGGATTTGTACCTCGGTCTGGAGCAATCATTTCTCCTGTACTGCCTTAATCTTAAGAACATCCTTCTGCATGTCAGTCAGTAGCGCCATAATCTGGAGTTCACACAACCTGAGAAAATCTGAGAGAACTAAGTGCCATTTCAACAATATTCTACTGTGACTAAATATTATGTGTATTGGTAGATCCACTGTAAGATGTGTTAATAACTAGAACATTTCAACATGTGGAAATTGTGAGAGGGGAGCTCAGGGTTTTGGGGGTGTGTGGTTCTGAAACAGCGTCTCTGTTTTGCTATGAAATCCAATTAATGTGGTTTGGTGTTTTAGCTGTATGATGTTACATTACAACAACAGGAACAGGAACAGTATGAATGTTTGTCACTATTATGGTAACCAAAGAAGACACTTCGAAACGAAGTTTGTTAATACACATGTATGTTTATTTGAGCATGTCTTCCCTATCACCCTTAAGTGTGGCAAAAAAAACAACAACAAAAAAATAGTGGAGGGGTAATGCCAGAAAAGGCATTCACATACAGGACACTGTTGGTTATTTAGTTATTTATCTTTATTCATTATGATTTATGTTAATATGACTATCATTATTCATTGATGTTAATTTTTACAACAATAATAATAACAGTAATAATAATAATTTTATTTATAAAGCGCTTTTAATCAAAGTGCTGTACAGGTAGTTAAAACAGATGTTTAGACAATTACAACAATTATCAATTGTTGTTACCAATTCCGTTGTCTTTTCTTTCATTCTTTCTCTCATTTATTACTTCTTTTTGTTTTTTGTCTTAATTGTTGTCATGTCAGACATGTTTTGTTTTGTACTGCATCACTTAATAAAAAAATAATTTAATTCCAGTCATGTCTAATACAGTCTCTTCATACAAGATATTATGAAAATATGATACTGTCCCCCGACTGACAGAATCACATTTATTTATTGCTTCCAGAGCCTCATGTCTGGTTAAGACGCTAAAGTTAGACACTTTTTTCCTCTAACGTAGTCCTGGATCTGTAAGTACTGTATTGAAAAAAACTTGCTGAGGAGATATTGTATACTGAACATAACTGGGCAAAAGAAAGTCTTCCAGAAGTCTTGTGGTCTCATTGTTTTTGTCCCACCTACTCAAAATCAAACCATGATTCTTCAGTTCACCTGTCACTATGAAACCAAAACACACAGCCTGGTGTTCATGCGGTCCTATCCAGGTCGTGGTAGATACTGATGATTCTGATTGGATAACATGTTTTCTAACCCTTTCATTACTGATGTGAAGTTGACAGTAGGTTTAACTTTAGAATGTATACAAAAAAATATGTATAAAATGGATTGAATTAAATGAAATTAGAGATATTAAAATAATTATTTTCTAAAGTTAATATTCATGTACACATAAGGACATGTTAGCAATGACCATTTGACAGTTCTGATGAAGGCCGGAGGATCAGCCGAAAGCCGTTAGCAGGTAAAGAAACATCGGACCAAGAGTTAAAGACCATAAACATAATGCAAAAAAAAAAAACAGTGTATAATTCACA
>JAPTGZ010303868.1:0-14010 GCA_029814645.1 Fowleria isostigma | reverse complement strand
CCAGGTGTGTGGAAGAAGGAAACATCTAAAACATGCAGGACACCGGCCCTTGAGGACTGGATTTGGACACCCCTGGTATAGAGACTGCAGATGGTGTCACAGATTTTGGTGCAAGTAATAGTGATTCATATTTGCACTCGCAGAAGTAAAAATTAGACCCCAAAACAAATACACAAGGTCTGGTACAGGTTTGCTGAGCTGGTATAAGTGTAGGAAACCAGCTACCTCCCACTGTCAAAAAAACATGCCTTTATAGGGTTATTGCAAATATCTGCACATGGGATTTGGGAGTGAATGGTTGTGAGTCTCTACAGGTCAGTCTCTATGCTGGTGATACATCCAGGGTGTACCCTGCCTTTGCTCGTTGGCAGCTGGGGTAGGCGCCACCCCCTGGGACCCTCTCAAGGGTAAAGCAGTTCAGAAAATGAATGAGTGTTACATTTATTACAGTAATTCACCTGAGACAAAGCACATTCTTCTCTCAGTCTACAGAGGATGCATTACAGACCAGTATAACATAAAATCAGGGGTTCAATTTGTAAATTATGTAACAATACTCTAGTAGTCATAATGATTGGGTATTTAAAAAAAAAAAAAGAGTATGTTTGAGAAGCAGCATCTCACATCCTCTTTGGACTGACGCTCATTAAAATGGACTGAGGCAAAGCGTAAAACTGATCTGGTCAGACCAATCAGAATGTAAGATGGTGTTTGACACTGTCCCCCTAAAGAGGACAGGGACCACTGGACTTGTTATTAACGTTCAGGTCCAAAGTCTGCATCTATGATGGTATGGGGCTGCATTAGTGTCTATGGGATGAGCTGATTGAACACTGGAAAGAACCATTAATGTGAAAGAAATCTGCTGGGTTCAGATCACCTATATGCTCCAGGACTTTTCAGGAGAACACCTGGAACATTTCCTCCAGATCATGTTCAACCACAGACTGCATCTACTCCAACAGCATGGCTTCATAGTACAAGAGTTCTGATCCTGAACTGGTCTGATGAAGTCCACACCTTTCACCAAAGACCTGGGACCTCATGTTTAAAGGGTGTATATGCCCCAAAATGCAGAGATCGCCCTTTTCCACCCTTGCATTTAGAAGTATAAGGAGTGAAATGACCGTGGAAATGTGCAATGCTTCATGACAACTTCATGGCTGGTGTTCACACGTTTCTACTGCTTTTGAAACGTTGGCGACACTTAGAAGTGATCTGGGAAACTTTAAATAATGTGAAAAAGGTCATTCCTGAGAGTGATATGCACATTAGAGATACATAGATGAACAATTAACACACTGGCACGTAATCCGACTACCTGAGCACATACCCCCACCACCAAAAAGATCTGGAGTGACCCCACCCAATCAGGACACTGCCTCTTCACCAGCCTCCTCTCTGGCAGTTTCAGAACCATGTGAACATGCACCAACAGACTAAAACACAGCTTCTTTCCCATGGTTGTGAATAGACTGCTGCAAGGACCATAATAATCAAGGCTATTGCAATAATAACTGCTCCTTTGCACAAAATATTTATTAGAGCTGCACAATATATTGTTTGAACATCATTATATGTACGTGTACGCAATAGTCACATTGCAGGTCCTACAATGTAGGAGGAAAATTAACTCAGTGTGTTCTCATCTAATTTGAATCTGGGTACCCAACACACACTGCAATCCACCAATCACAATCGTTCTTAATCAGTTTGCCAAAGCAGACAACGCCCCTGCCTGGAGTGAATCGCTGGTAAAAACATTAAAAAATAAGCAACAAACATTAGAAAATGACCAGAAACAAAGACGAAAATCCCCTAAAACAAAGAAAAACACCGAAAACAAAGAAGAAAATCACCAAAAATGAAGGAGAAAAATCACTCAAAATGAAGAAAATCACCGAAAACAAATAAATTCAACAAAAAACAAGAAAATCACCAAAAATGACTTGGTGCAAAAAAGAAAAGCAATATCAGTTATCCAGAATGATTTCAGCTACAGAAGGATGAAACTGAAACACGTCTTCTGTGTTGACAGTGCCATACAATATATATTGCATGGTTTAAAAAAACCGTAATGTCAGATTTTTCCAATATTGTACAGTCCTAATATTCATTACATATTTATTGATTATATTTATTGCCCCCTTTTTAACATTCTGGTTTTAAATTTTTTTAATATATTGATATATTTTTATACAGGCACATTTATATTTGGCACACTTGTGATGGTAGCTGCTGCAGGAAAAGGATATACTGCTGAACAAAGTTTCATTGTAATTAATGAAAAGACAATAAAGCTTCTATTCTATAAACCAGATGCTGGATCCATTAATGCCAATCCTGCCCGGGATCTATTCAGGCCCAGCAACATAGTATTAATGTCTGTGAGAACATTTATAAGTCGGTCCAGGTGCTCATTGATGCCACCGGTTGCCTTCACAGTTTCCTCTTGTGACTCCAGCACAGACGGGTGAGGATACGTTGGACGGACATCAGCAGCAGGCTGCTGCAGCGGACCAGTGGGTCAGCTGACCTCAGGAGGCTGGAGGAATCTCCTGGATGTGTACAAGACTGGGACAAAACAGTCTAAAACAAAAAGCTTAATGTAGCTTAATGTCTGAAAACAGTGATCGGTCATCACCAAATAATGCATGGACATCTATAATCATGTCCACTTTCACCTCTCCAAAAATCAAAACCATGAGATTGGTGATGATTGATTGCAGTTTTTGAACATTATGTTACTTTACCTTTTTTACCTTAAGTGTTTTAGACTAAGGGTTCTTAAAATTTTTTATAGTGAATTACCCCCTGAAATATACTTTTTAATCCAAGTACTCCCAAATCTCACTTCAGCATTTTTGACTGACAAAAATTTGGCAAAATTTGCTCCTGTGCCAAAAATGTCTGTTTATATTTTCAAAACTTTGTTAACAAACAACATATATTTAATGTATAATAATAATATATAAATATATTAATATATTTAATGGTAATATATAAAAATATCACATTTTTAAAGTAAATTTTGTGCAAAATACAAACTGAAAAGTGCCCTCTTTTCTTCATAAGAAAAATAAATTAGTCATTAATTAATAAATTAACCTTTCATCAACAACAAATAATTATGTATCTACTCAAACTCATTTTAAGAATATAAAATAGTGATGTTCTTAAAATGTTGCCAATGCTTAAACAACGTGATTGACAAAACTATTATGTCAATGTATTTATTGTGTTTTATATTTCAGCATTAATTTTTATTATTTATTTTGGATTTGGTACCTGATATTTTATTATAGAAACATTTCAAGTACCCCTTGGACTTCTTCCAAGTACCCCTGGGGGATACGGGTACCCCACTTTGAGAACTCCTATTAGACTGTCCCGTCCCGGCCTCATGTCACAGACCCGGCGAATTCCTCCAGCCTCCTCGGGTCAGCCAATCCTCCAGTCTGCCGCAACAGCCACTTGTTGATGCCCGTCTGATCAGCTGTGTCCTCACCCATCTGTACCGGAGTCACAAGAGGACATCATGAGGGCAAATGGTGACAACAATGAGTGCCTGGACCAACTTTAAATGTTCTCACAAACATTAATGCTACATTAAATGCATTTATTAACAGGTGAATTCTGTGTCCTTGTCTCTTTATATGGTTGAAATCACATGTTGCTGGGCCCGAATGGCCTTCTGGGAAGGATCGGTATTAATGGGTGCAGCGTCTGGTTCATGGTGGGGGTGTGCTGCTCTGGCTGTAGGATGACATGCCGGTGTGTTAATTGTTCATTTGTGTATCTTTCATGTACATATCACTCAGAGGAATTACCTTTTTTGTTTTTTCACATTATTAACAGTTTTCCAGCATCATCTCTAAGTGTCACCAACAGTTTAATGTACGAACACCAGCCATGAAGTTAGCGTGGACCATTGCACATTTCCTTGGTCATTTCACTCTTTATACAGTCCTGGACAAAAGTCTTGTTGCATAAGTACACAATATTGAAAATATCTAATATTTCGACTCCAGATTATGTCATAAAGATCAGCAATGACTCAAAATAATAAGAACTAAAGATTCTTACATGTGAGCAAACTAAAAAAAAAAACATTTTGAATAGTTAAAACTTGTTGAAGATCCACATAACAGTTTTTGCCTGAACAAAATCTTGTCGCAATCAAATAGCTGCAATTTGTAGGCCACAATAAACAAAGTTACAGCAAGTAAAGAGCTTGCTACTCCAAATATGGGTAATTTTCAACTATAAAAATGGAAATCTGACAGAAGACACCAGTTGAAGTGCAACAGCTCTTCTGAAAACATGCACAAGATCAGCCCTGGGACCAACGTGTTGATCATCAAGAGCTTGAAGTCTAGGGGCCTCATGTATAAAGACTTTCGTGGATTTGATGCTGAAACCTGGTGTTCATTCAGATCCAGAAATTGCCGTACAGCCAAATAAATCCAGAAGAATAAAACTCAACAAGCGCCCAAACCGAAGCACATTTCCTTTATACATCCCAACTAGCGTGGAATTGGCTGCAAATGTTGGAGTATAACACTCCTCCCTCTCCACACCCACATTTAAATGTGTAAATTAGTATAAACCGTGTCTGCAGGTGAGGTTCCCGCTGGGATTTTCCTCTTTGTATGACGTCAAGGTGGATGTGAAGCAAAGGCCAAGGCAGAAGAAAATAAATTCCCCCCGTTTAAGAAGAGAATCACCGCTGGGTGACACAGGGGTGGAGGGGCATATGTGGATAACTGGGATCACCCCCCATGTAAATATGTATGTTGTATTTGTGTAAGTCACACATGTTCATTCTACGGATCAAACACTAGTCTGATCACAGACAAACATAAAGGTTCATGCATAATTATGCAAGATATTTAAGAGGAAACCAAAGACTCTGACTAATGTTTAATTACTCAGTTTATTATTTTCCAACAGAAATTGAGAAAGGAGAAGACAGTGAGACACAGACACAGAGAACAGTCTAAAATGCTTAACCTAAAAGAGCGTAACGTAGTTTAATGTCTGAAAACTGTGATCAGTCAAAACCAAGTGGACATCTGTAATCATGTCCACTTTCATCTCTAACACAAATCAAAACCATCAGATTGATCGCACTTTTTGGGCAAGAAGACAGCCTCGTACACACCCAGGAGATTCCTCTATCCTCCCAGGACAATCCATTCTCTGGTTCGCCAACAGCCCAATGCTGAGTGGGACTGACCAGTACCAGTACCGCCTCCTCATCTGTCTGTGGTAGCGTTATACATCCTGAAGGCGATTGGCATCAATGGAGGACTGGACCAACTCATAAATGTCCAGACATTAATACTACATTAGATGCATTTATCTCCAGGTGAATTTTCTGTCCTTGTTTCTTTCTACGGTTAACTCACATGTTTCCTTCTGGGCAGGATTGGTATTGATGGGTCTAGTGTCTAGTAAGTCGCAGGGGGGGTTCTGGCAGGAGGATGGTGGACCAGTGCGTGAATTGTTCATCTGTGTATCTCTGATCAGTTGAATGAATGACTTTTTTCACATTGTTAACACTTTTCCAGCATCACCTCTAAGTATTACCATGGGGTCAAAGCACTAGAAATGTACGTGTGCCCGTTATGGAGCTGGCGTGGAGCATCGCAAAATTCCACGGTTATTTCACTCTTTATACATTTGAACATGAGCGTGGAAATGGGCGAGCACAAGGTTTTTGGCTGTACATAGCCTTTATACATGAGGCCCCAGGTCTCCTGCTGGAGTTGCAGACATCTTCAGTGTATCTAATGCCCCTTTTCCACTGCACCTTTCCAGTACAACTCAGCACGATTCAACTCGGTTAAGCATGGATTTCACACTTTTCCACTAGTACAAGTCCCTTTTATTCGTACTATCTTATGTGTGGTTCTAAACGGGCCAAGTAGGTATTAGATTACAATGCCGGCCACTGATTGGTCAGAAGGAGAGTCGTCACTTGTACACAAGGCGTAACGCACACATCATACACCAACAAGAGTGACAACAGAGAAGATCTCCACATAGCTCCTATATCATTCTCTAGCATTTTACTCACAGCTCAGTTTGCATAGACCACAAAGTTCAGTGACACATTTATAGGCATTAGCTTACCTTCAGACATCGTCTCTTATCAGGTTTTATCTGCTGGTGTGCAGCTTTGTACATCCACACTGGCTTTCATAATTTTCACTTTCCTTTTTGGATGTGACTCTCATCTTCACTTGTGTCCCATTATGGTTTTCTCGTTTTACCTTTTCTGTGACAGAAAGCCACAGACCAAGCAACAAGTACAGCATCACCATGTCATCCATTGTTGTTACATAAGCAGCAAGTGGAGAGGATACATAAGCGCTACCAAGAGACTGGTAATGTTCATGACAAACCCAGGTCTGGCAGACCCCACAAGACAACTACCCCAGAAGACGGATTGCCTCTTTCAACAGTCTAAGGCCAGCCCTTTTCAACTGCCACACGGCTCCATGAGAACTCGACACCAGCAAGACCTGTTTCAACAACAACTGAACGTCCAATTTTTGCTCGTAATGGTCTCCTTGGGCATGTTGCTGCTCAGAAACCAGCACTTAACACAAAACAACTCAAACACCATGTTGCATTTGCCAAGGCCCACAGCTTGCAGAATGGTTGGATTGAAGACAAGTGGAGAAAAATTTATCTTTCAGACGAATCAGTTGAGCTTAGGGATGGGAATTGCTAAGAATTTACAATTCCGATTCCATTATCGGTTCTACTTGTGGACAAAGGTTTTTCTCATATCAGAGGGTTTCCTCCTTTGAACAAATGAACCTGGTGTTGTCTACACTTAAAATATAGACAGACTTTAAGGCATTTCTTCCTGAATGCCAAGGTGGCTACGTGATGAACCAAAACAATGCAGCATGTGTGTTTTGTCATCACGCATGCGCAACAAGGGAAATCGCTAAGCAGAATCGTTAAGGAGGCAGGCAAACAATTCCAAGGAACTGATCTACTGGGAACGAGTTCTCAAAAAGAATCGGTTCTTGATTCCCATCCCTCGTTGAGCTGCATCCCATGCGCCGCTGGTATTGTAGACGACCTGTTGGAACCCGTTTGGATCCCTGCTTTACCCCGAAAACAGCTAAATTTGGAGGCAGAAAGATTATGGTTTGGGGTTCCATCCAGGATGGAGGTGCCAGGGAGATTTGTAAAGTGGAAGGCAACACTGATAGTCCTGTCAAATATCAATATATTCTTGTATTCCACTATATTCCTAACTACAAGAGGGGTCAGATTCTTCAGCAGGATGCCACACCTTAGGTTCCACTACGGTGAAGAAGATCAAGGTTCTTCAGGCTTGGCCAGCACAGTCTCCAAATATGAATATCATCGAACACATCTGGGAAAGAATAAAGGAGGAAGCATGGAAGACCAAACCAAAGAACTTAGAGCAGCTCTGGAATGCATGCAAGGCAGCCTTCTATGCCATCAGTGGTGACTTCATCAATAAGCTCTACGACTTTCTGCTAAACTGGATGGCAGGCTGAAAGAACCCATACAAAACACAATATTTAAATTTTTAGGCCATAGTGCAGTAACAGGCTGAATTTTCATTTGTTTTGGTATATAACTTTAGAAAAAGATAGAATTTCTTGACTATAATTTGACTGATTAGGGCTCGGGGCAGTGAAGCTGCTGAGCACTATAGCACTCCTGTGCATTTAATCATATTATTATAATTCTTATTATTACTATTCATCTTTCACCACTTTTTTGCGACAAGACTTTTGTCCGGCTAGAAATTAATTCATCATTATCAAGCAGTAAAAATTAATGAAATCTATGACATCTTAGTTATGTAGAATATAAATAAAATGCAGATGCTTACCATCATTATGAATTATTAATGACTCCAATTGGTTAATTAGCAATCAAGTTATTAGGTGTTATAAATAGGATGGGTACCTGCGACATGACTTTTGCCCAGGACTGTACATCTGAACCTTAATGTGGAAAAGGGCGAACGCCACAGTTTTGGGTGTACGCACCCTTTACAGATGAGGCCCCTGGATTGTGGATCCTCAAGAGTCTACATCAGACCAAACAGAGACAACATTCCTCTAAAATCCCTCATCTAGTCTTCTCAGGTCCAGACATTTACAAACTGATGTTAAAAAGAGGAAATGATCCACAGTGGAAACACAGACCTGGAAACACTTCATGGGAATCAGTTGATGCCATCAAACTTCATTTGATACATTTTTACATCCTATTGTGAATAAAATAATTGTTTAGGAGATTTTTAAACAACTGCAGTATTTTTAATTACATTTTAAAGATCAGTCCCACTTTTTAGAAGTGGAGTTGTAAATCTGATGACCATCTCACCCCAATTCCTCCAGTTTGCAATTTGGATTCTTCAGCAGAGCACAGATCTCCATCAGTCCATCATCACCCAGATTCCAGTTATCTCCCAGATTCAACTCCACCAGATGGGAGGTGCTTGATGCCAGGGCTGAGGCCAGAGTTGCTGCACCATACTTCCACAGCTCCGTCTCACAAAGCCTTTGGAATAAAGACAAACATTAAGACATTTTTTTCTAAAGGATGAAACTTAAACACCTGAAAAGTAGACATACAAATAGGACCAGGGTGTGTGTTTCATAGAATTTAGGGGATGACATGCATAATCATAAAGGCCATCTTAACACATCAACTCACTGGACAGTCTGGCAGTTCCTGAACTCGATTAAAGTGTAAAACTGATTAATATTACCATCACTTGGTGTAATCTGCCGAAGATGGAACCATTAATTAACAGTAAAATGCCTGAGTCACAAATTGAAAGGGAAGACATCCAAGAGTACAAGATCAGCGGATGATAGAAATGGAGTTTGTTTCATTTTAACTTTAAATCCTGAATATTTAGTGATTCTTAACATCTTGCCTTTGTTAGTTTACCTGAGTCTCTGCAACTGACAGTCAGGATGCTTCAAGAAGCTGCAGAGATGAACCACTCCCTCATCTTTAATGCAGTTGAAGCTCATATCCAAGTCTTTCAGGTGAAATGGATTTGACTCTAGAGCTTTAGCCAGATCTATACAGCCAACTTCAGTGAAACTGCAGTGATTTAATCTGCAGACACAATGACACCAGGTAAGTCTCAGACTGATGAATCATCTGGATAAATAAAGAGCATTAAAATCTCATCTTAGTGTCCCCAGAGACTTAGAGGAAAGCTCCTCCTTTATCATTACATATATTCCTGCTGAGATCTAGCTCTCTCAGATGTGAAACAATTTCAGACAAATACTGGCATCTGTTTGGTGATATACAACTACCTCAATCTTCTTACACTAGACTACTTGTGGACAAATACTCACAGCAGTTGGGACATAATGATGGGACGAAAACAAGAAGCTATTGTTATCACAGGAGGTAAAACGGCATGAAACTAGGGAGGGATAATATAAAAAAAGTGATTAAATCTGAGGAATTCCTAGTCTGAGGTTAGTGTTCAACTTTTTTGTGTTTATGTGCTTGTGAAATTCCACTGTAGACCTACATTCATTTTACCTCTCAATTTAAAAGTCTCTCACCTCTTCACATCACTCAAATACTGTGTATATCAGTAAATACAGAAAACCACCTGATTACCTGAGTTTCTGAAGTTTACATTTGGGGCTTTTGAGGCCCACACAGAGGGCAATTATTCCAGTGTTTCGCAGTTCATTTCTGCTCAGAACCAACTCCAGCAAAACAGAAGACTTTTGGCTGAGAACTGATGAAATATATTCACAGCACCTGGTAGTGAGCTTACAGTCCTGGAGCCTAGAAAGGAAAACAAAGGGACTTCAGATTTTGGAATCTAGACCCTGTCCTGACCTCAGGACTTTGGTATTTTGAGACCTTACTTACAAGGCTATCTTTGATACTTTGAGCACTGGCAGCATCCTCTCAAGAACATCATCTGATCTGTGGAACTTCCTCAGATCAAACACATCCAGGTTTTCATTGGAAATGAGGAGTGCAAAGGCCAGAGCTGACCAGTGTTCAAGTAAGATTTTACGATCATCTCCTGAACGCAAGTACATTTCAACCTGTTGTACCAGAGAATGGTCACCCAGCTCATTTAGGCAGTGGAATAGATTCATAATTTTATCAGGGTTGGTCAGGGTCTTGATCTCTTGGTGAATGTAGTCGATTATCTCCTGGTTGCTCTGTTGAGGTCTCGTTGTAAATCCTAACTCTTCCTGAAGAAGGTCTTGATTTCTATCCTGGGAAAGACCAAGCAAGAAACGCAAAAACAAGTCCCACTGTCCATCACTGCCGAACAAGGCCATATTCACAGCGGTCCAGTAGAAGTTCATGACATTTTTATTAAACTTGAATCTTATCCCATTCCACATCTCTCCATCAAGCACATTTTCTCCTTTTTCTATCCAAGTCTCTAAAATATACAAAGCAGCAAGAAACTCCTGAGCACTCAAGTGAACAAAAGAATAAATCTTCCGTTTGTGAAGACCAGACTCTTTTCTTATGATCTGAGTACAAACCCCTGAACAAACCGCAGCTTGTTCCACATCTATTTGACAACTTTTCAGATCTTTCTCGTAGAAAATTATGTTTCCTTTCTGTAGTTGCTCAAATGCCAGCCTTCCTAACTTCATGATCATCTCTTTGTCTGGTTCACCTTTCTGATAATGCTTGTCATGCTTCATTTCCATCAGGATGATCAGGAAGTGTGTGTACATTTCAGTAATAGTCTTGGGAAGCTGAGGGTTTTTATTTTCTGTGATGAGAGTCTCCAGAACTGTAGCTGAGATCCAACAGAAAACTGGGATGTGGCACATGATGTACAGAGTCCTCATTGCCTTTGACAGGAGGTGGTCTAAAATCTTCTGGGCCGTTTCCTCGTCTTTGGTTTTCTTTTGAAAGTAAGCCACTTTCTGCTCATCATCGAAGCCTCGTACCTCTGTCACCCTGTTGAACTTAAGGTTGATCCTACTGGTAGCAGCTGGTCGACTTGTGATCCAGACTGAGGCATTGGGAAGAAGGTTCCCTCCTATTAGGTTTACCAGCAGCATGTTTATGGTCATGCACTCATTAACATCCCTGCTTGGTTTATTATTGATAAAGTCCAGATGGAACTTGCTCTCATCTAAGCCATCAAAGATGAACAAAACAGTGGAATTCTCCAAGTCTGAAATGTCCAACCTCTTAACTACCATAAAATAGCTTCGTAATAAATCCACTAGACTCCAAAGTTTGCCTTCTTCAAGATTCAGGTCTCTGAATGTGAATGGAAATATGAACTGAATGTCTTGGTTTGCTTCTCCTGCTGCCCAGTCATAAGTGAATTTCTGCACAGCTACAGTTTTTCCAATTCCAGCAATCCCTTTGGTCAGAACCCTCTGTGAGCACATCTCATTTGGTAAATCTTTAAATATGTCATTAAGTGGTATTTTGTTCTCCTCACTACTGGACCTTTTACATTCCAGTTCAACAACTTCATGTTCAACATTCACCTCTCCACTGCCTCCTTCTGTGATATAAAGTTCTGTGTAGATTCGATTCAATGGGGTTGATTTTTCATCATTTGTGCCTTGAAACAAATTTGTTCTTGAACTTTTAAGATACAACTTCAAATCAGTTTGGCACTTCTGGAGGTTTTCTGAAAGATAAATCATATTTATTTTCACAGCACATTCGTCATGGATATTGAATGTATTTATATAAAAAGTACTGGTATAAATTCTGTGTTATACATGTCACATTTTCTTTACATGTCATATTTGATAACTACCTGTGAGTTTGGGTGAAACATCCTTTGTTTCATTAGTGGTGGCAGCAGACTGAACTGAAACAGAAACATGCAACAACTTTTCAGGAAAGAGAGAAGCAGCTAAACATTACGTAGTTTCAAAAGAAGGGCGCACGAGTTATACACTGATCATTCATAATGTCATGACATTGACAGGAGAAGGGCTAATAATATTGATTATTTCACTCCTATGGTACCTTTCACTGGGTTGGATATATTAGCCACCAAGTGAACAATTAGTTCCTAAAGCCGATTGTGTTGGTAGCAGTAAAATGATCAACATAAGGGCCCCTTTACACAGACCGGAGATTGTTGATAACCACTGAGTGATCAAAACTTGTCTCAATCTCTCAACAATCTCTTAAGCATCGTAAAAGCCATTTTTGTGTAAATGTCTGGGAGATCCTTGTGCACTTGTTGTGCCTTTAACCCTCTACTTTAAACTGTCTAGTCAGTTGGGTCAGGCAGGGAGGGGTCATCAAGATAGTAGTACTGTGCGGGGAGTGATATGTTCACAGCCGCTCCATCATTTGACTTGTCTGCAAATTGAGACTTTTCTGTTTATCCGATGAATCGATTCCTTACTACAATAATCTACAGATTAAACAATTATTAAAATCATCATTCATTGCAGCCCTAGATCACAGCATCTCCAATTGCACGTGTTGTTGGTGATCCTGGTCTGAAGTGGTTCGTACGGACCAACAATGGACTATGAAAGGACATCCCAACTTTAGGGTCATTGAGTATTTGTGGGAGGTGATGGACAAATAAGTCCAATGTATGGAGGTCCTCCCCTCTACAACATGATTTAATAATTTTATGAGTCCATTTACTGATGGTTTTCTGATTTATCTGGTATCATTTCCTCAACTTATATCCAATATTAAAAGCTGTGACTTCATGTGCAGGACTATTTACACCTCAACAACAAACAAAAATGAGCAAAGTAATCAATCAAACTGAGAGAAAAAAACAACTAAATAGACAAAAAGGAGCAAAAATGAACAAAATGATTAAAAAACTCCACTAATAAAAAACAATCACAAAATGAACAGAAATGAGTAGAATAATCAACAATAAAGACAATAATGAACAAAAAAAAGTAGCAAAATAGCAAACAAAATTAACAAAAACAAAGAAACAATCCATAACATGGACAAAAAGTAACTGAATAAGCAACAAAATATTTAACACAAAAAGCATGGATGGGGAAAATTAGCTAAACCATTGGCATAAATGAACTGAAAATTAACAAAATAAATCAATAAAATGAACAAAAATTGCATGATGAACAGCATGGACCCATTGTTGTGTATGAAGGTCCACCTCTGGACTTCCAGGACTTCAGGGATCAACTGCTAATGTCTTGGTCCAGATACCACAGCACACCTTCAGAGGTCTAGTGCAGTCCAGGTCTCAATCATAGCTATTTTTATGGAAAAATGGGAACCTACACAATATAAGACAAGTGGTAATAATGTTCTGCTTCCATAGTTGCTGGATTGGTTGAGATCTGGTTGTTGTTGTTTAGATACCTTTGGTAGGTACGAACCACTTTACATTAGGAATCAACGACAAAATCTGTAGGTGATCTGACCCAGTGATTTTCACATCATTATCAAAGTGTCTCAGATCCTACTCTTGAACATTTTGCTGATTGGAGGTCTACATGTTCACTTATGTCCAATATGTCCACCTGCCGACAGGTCCCAGTGGAATCAGATCATCAATATTAATGCCATTTCATCAGTCAGTGTCAGAATGTTACGTCTGATCAGTGTATATTCAAAATCTGGGTTACCATAAGTGTTGTTGACGGTTAGATTCACATTTCCTTGTGCCTGAACACCGGTTAACTGAGGGTTGAAGATCACACTTCCAGTCTGAGCATTCATTGTGAAGTCTCCTGTTTGTCTCAGAGCTGAATCAAAAATAAAACAAAAATGATCAATAAGACTTGAATGATAAAAAAATATATAATAAAATGAAACCTGGAAAAACTATAAAAAAATAAATGTTGTCTGAACCCTGGATCTGTGTACTGCATGTAAAGAAAATAAGTAAAAATTGTAAATGTCCACCAAGGCAGCTAATTTCTACAACAAACTAGGGCTGGGCGATATGGCCTCTAACCAATATCTCGATATATTTAGGGTATATCGCGATATACGATATATATC
>JAPTGZ010302472.1:0-14019 GCA_029814645.1 Fowleria isostigma | reverse complement strand
TATATATATATATATATTTACACACACACACACACACACACACACACACACACACACACACACACACACACACACACTTTTTTCTGTCCTTTTCTTTTATTGACTGATAACTCAGTATAATAACCTCAGTATAAACTACATGCTTCATACCAATCATGTAACTGCTGTACTGAGACACTCCTGAAACAAGAGCCATCAGAGAATGGCATATTTTAAATCCGCCACAACCTTGAAAAGTGGCACTTGTTATTGATTTTGGTTTAGTTTCCCAGAGATTTGCATTTATGCTTTGTAAACTCAAAATGTGTTCACATTTATTCTAGTAACCCCTTGAATTTACAGGCAGCTAAAAAGCACAAGGCACCACTTCAACACCTAAGTGATAAGTTGTAGCAAGTTTGGTGAAAAATATTAAATGCTTTTCCAGTCAGAGATTGCAGATCCTCACTCAACACACAGAGGAATTCTACAGTACACAACTACATACACTGTATGTTATAAATCACTTCCTTGACTCTTACACCAGTCTCCTACAACTTTGATTTGTGGTTAAATCGTCAGTTATTGTGAAGTTACTTGAGAAGGGGTGGATGTGATTTCAATGTTAATGGTGTCAATATAATTATCAGACAGAACGCCCATTGAAAATATGTCAGATTTAGAAATGAAAATACACTCTCTTCAATGGACAACTTTCTAGATCAGCACAAATCAATCATGTTGACCATGTTGATGTTGACTGTTATGAAGCAGAATAATAGCTGCATTCATTGCTTAGAAAATGGCTAATATGTCAAAAAAAGTGCCTTAGCCTAATAGTGGAAAATACAAAAAAATCCTAGAATATGTATCTTGATACAGACTAACCTCAAGGACAAACTAAAAAAGAGAAAAGAGTAAATCTATTCATTGTGTGAAATATTCAAAATACATTATCTGTCAAGATAGATAGAAACGAGACCATTTCATATTCACATGTGGATGCAACAGTAATGACAGCAAAGTGGATTGTTATATAACATTTAAAACAATCCTTGAAGGACTTCATCCACCATTTGTATCTTAGATGTAAATGGAAGCACAGCCCTGCGATGCCAAAATGCAGGGGTGCTCAACCCTGGTCCTCAAGAGCCACTACCCTGCATGTTTTAGATCAGGGGTCGGCAACCTTAAACACTCAAAGAGCCATTTGGACCCGTTTCCCACAGAAAAAAAACCTCACAGAACCACAAATCCTTTTTGCCAACTAAAATGAACACTTCATATATCATTGTTTACTTTGATGTGATGTATCAGAGTCCTGCACCGGGTCAGGTATCCACAGGTACCGTAACCTGCAAAAACATGAGAGGACGAGTTAAAAAAAAAAAAAAAAAAAAAAGAGAATTTTTGCAGGTGCAGGCACAGGCAAAATTAAACAAAAAGCGGGGGTAGTGGGCAAGTAAGTGAAAAAATAAAAGAAGATTCATGGATGCAAGTAATTGTCAGGACAAGACATTTAATGATGATGATCATCTAATTTGATGGTGGTTGATCCACATCCGGTTTGTTTTATTTTGAAGTGAGTTCACCTCTGTTTACATCCGGCCATAGATACTATTGTGCAGCATGTATTAAAGATTTATTGATGGTGTGAGTTTTAGCCAAAAACAAAGCCCTTGAAAGTGAGCTGGTGTGTATGTGGGTACAGGCAGGTGAGGCTTTGACATGTAAAAAATGCGCTTCGTGTGTCGGGTTGCAGTCAATAAGAGTTTCGATAGAACACTGATTCCTATCATTCACTGACAGAACCAGCTCTAACTGCTGTTACATTCACGACTAACACATCACTAATCAGTAGAGGTGCGAAAAAATATCAATACAGCAATATATCGCGATACTTTGACCTCCAATATAATATTGATATTTCAACCCTCAATATTAATTTTTTTGGAAAACAAAAATAATAATTTCTTTGCAACATTAGTTTAATTCACAGTAGTGTAAGTGACAAATTTGTTGCATTTTATGTTTAATGCACTTTATGTTTTAATGCACTTTAAGAGATGCACTTTATGTTAAGTGTATGTACTGTATGTAACACTGCATTTGACTAATTATTTCAGAGAAAATAAAGTGGAAATGTTGTTTTCAATCAAATAGTTTTGACTTAATTTGTCCTTTCAATTTTGTGAAGTGTGAGATTTACATTTCCATCATCTCTTTTTTTCTTAGTTAACTGTGTAGAATATTGCAATATATCACAATATCGTGATATCAGGATATATAGTGATACTATCGTATCATGATCCAAGTATCGTGATGCATATCATATCGTGAGGTTCTTGCTAATACTCACCCCTACTAAGCAGAATACAGTCTTTAACTTCGTCCACTAATAAATGGAACTAATGTTTTAAACTTTTGCCATTATTTTACTGAGCGACAAAAAAATTAAACGTCATGTCATATTTTAATATTACAAGAGCCACAGCAGAAGGAGGAAAGAGCCACATGCAGCACTGGAGCCGCAGGTTGCCAACCCCTTTTAGATGTATCCCTGTTCTGACACACCTGATTCAAATGATCATCAAGACATCAAGCTCTGCAGAAGACTGATAACAACCATCAGGTATGTGGAAGAGGGAAACATCTAAAACATGCAGGATAGTGTCTCTCGAGGACCAAGGTTGAGTACCCATGCCTAAATGCTTTCATGAACATGTTCATGAATAACAGGCTGTTCTGTCACATTCTGAAAATACTTGATTAATGTGGCCACATTGATGCCATTTCTATACAAATTAATCAGCATGACGGAAATGATTTTAATATTTCTGTCAGCAGCAATGTTTACAAGTGCCACTGAAGAACAGCTTTTGGTTTGACTGCTTTTAAGAGTGCTTCTCTGCAGATCCTTTTATGACACAACTGCATTTTATTCTACTTGAAATATACTTAGACATTATACTCTTTTTTGACTTTATCATCAGCTTTTATTGATTACCTTTAATGAAGGAACTAAGTAGTTATGAAACCTAAAACTTTAAGGTTTTCCATTTCAAATGTACTTACTGACTGAATTAAATGGTTCTTTCCAACAAAACTAAAACACAACACATTATCATCTCCTAAAACGTGCCCTTGAGATGTAATGCGGATTTTTGAGAGTCCCCGATGCACGCAATCTGCTACAACTTGTTGAATTGAATGGATTACATTTATGTTTAAAATGCAGGACCATTAACAACATCTGATAAGTTATGTAAGGTATGCGCTATTGGGTGTGAAGCTTTTATAAAGGATTCAGTAAAAAGACTCAAAACACTCTCCACTCTCACATTGTCAAGTGTTTCGCTTCAAAAAAATAATTAAAAAAAACACAAAAAAGTCCTTGTTTGAACGTCTACCTTGGGGAATCTAATTCAGAAGATCAGGATGAATATACAAACGTCTAGACCTAATTTCTTTTTTCTCTGAAGCAGCGGTTGTTTGGCTGGACATAAAGGCCATTTCCTCATTTTAACTGACGCCAATGGGGGTGAACACCAACAATGTCATTAAAGCACAATAAAGTCAGATAGTGGCCAGGGTCCCTCCACCGCATGCACTGACTGTCATAGCTGTAAACCTTTTGTTGTCCCTCCAGGAGCCTCCATTTAAGCCTCACCACGGTTGCATTATGCCTCTGTGTTCCTACAAGCAGATTTTGCATTGCAAGAGCAAGACCTGCAGACTTTACAAGGCTGCAGAGCTGACTCGGCACTTCTCCCACGGGATTTAAGGGTTTTAAACTATAGTGCAGTCACATTGTAGCGTGATCCCTCCTTAGCCTCTCTAACAGCTCAGCCGCCTCTTATTTCACATCACGTTCCCCCCACGGGGCAACTGTAAACAAGCCTTCGGCGTCCCCTCACCCAGTGCGAGCTTCCTGACAGAGAGGAAGACAGCCGCTAGACAGACGGCGTTCTCCGCTGGGGGAAAAGGAAAACAGCAGAGACCTGAGAAGTACACCACCACGAGCATCCCTTCAGAAGCTTCCTTTTGTACACCAATGATAAGAGGTTTTCCATGCACAAGGTTGACACACGCATGGAGTCTACACGGAGGCAATGAAGGCATGCCTCTTGTGGTTTGAAGATGCAACGCAAAACAGAAGACTTGTTTGATCCAATTTATTTAACATCCCGATTTTGAAGTCAGTCTTTCACACATTTGCAGCAGAGTGTGTGTTGAAAGTGTCAAGCCATCCTATTCCCACAGACTGTGTGCAAGAAAATGAAAAATATCAAATCAAAAGAGTTAGCGGCCACACCAGAATTCTTTTAAAATCTGCCTCAAAAACAGGTTCTTACCCAAAGTTTACGCTTTGAACAAAGGTTTCAGTTTAGGAAAGATGAGGAGGGAGGACATACATTGGGAAAATGTTGACTTGATCCCTGTAGTCTCTCCTCTCACAGTTCATAAGAACTTCTACCTTCCACAGCCAGAACACCATTCTCGTCAGACCACTGTACCATGCTGCATCACCCCCTCTCCATTACTGGTACTAAATTTACTATATTACTGGTGTGAGACAGCCTAAAAGCAATCCCCTGCTATGCCTTAGAGAAGTCCAAATGGCACATTTTATTTTTGAGATGCTTTGCAGTTTCAAAAGGTGCTATGCTGTAATCACCAGATCAATACTGCATACAGACACATGATTTGCAGCCTAAGGTTAACAGTACACAGGTGTACTGGTTGGACCGGGTCTGCTCCGGACAGTTTGAGTCACTGTTTTCAGTCACAGATAAGAGTCATGTGGTGAGTGGCACAAAAAATTAATGAGATCCATTTTTACCAGTTGATTTTTTGAAACCATTTACCAGTGAGAGTGGTGATCAATAGCATCAAAGCCTCTCCCAAGAGACAGTAAAAACACAAAAGATGAGAAAGGGGAGTAAAAGGTTTTATAGTGTGAGCGGAAACTGTGAAATATCACTGAACTATCAAGCATCATTACCACATTCGCTATGTTACATAGAGGACACATCTACTGGCTCATCTTTATTTAATTTGTCTTTGAAAGCTAATATGTTTACTTCAAATTAACTCAGTTGCTCTTTCTTCTATTGACTATACAGTCCACATTATTCACACCTCTTCATCCAGGACCTCAGCCAAACTGCACTTTTTAATTTTTTATTTGCGTGTACTTATTTTATTTTCAGCCCAGCTTGAGAATGTTTCATTTCAAAGTGTGGGCTCAGCTTAAATGTTGCAAATACGTTATTGTTTTAATCAAAAAGTTTTCTTCCATTTTTATTGATAAAGCACAACAATTTTATCATTATTTATTGAGTGTTTTTTGACAATTTATATGCTCTACATGTGCAGAAAGGTTAAAAAGCTGAACGTATGATCAGAGATACACAGTAGTTTGTGCATGATGCAGTTAAGCAATTAACATGCTCTGTGACGTGCAGAAAAATTCACATCAGACCCAGATGACCTCGGTTCCTACACAAGATGGCAAGATGAAATGGTTCGAGTGATTTAATGGATATGAAAATGTGAGTCATGCTGTATGATGTGACCTCCACTAAAATAGATTAGGCCATTTTCAAACCATGGCGTACATCTGGGTGACTAATTCTGCCATATTTCCACAAAAGCAGCCATAAACCCCTGTAAAATTCACACATGAACATTGGACATTTTCTGGAGAATAAGCTCTGCTTGTGCTGATATCTGCTGCTGTCTTGGCCAAGACACTCTTGAAAAAGACATTTTTATTCGTCTTAATGAGCTTTTTTTCTCCTGGTTAAATAAAGGTTATGAATGAATGATATGTTCTGAAGCACCGATGATGACAAGATGAAATGGTTGTTTCGTTCAAATGTGTATAAATTAATGGAAGCGATGGTTTAAGGTCCACTGGATGTAGATGATCATGATAAATAAGACACAATCGACACCAGGAGTAAGTTCAATATCAGTCCTCTCTTTACTGTTTTACTTTGACTCTTAACTGTTTTACAATCCCAACACACTTTATGGCAGCTCAACAGCAAACCCCAAGGGACAAACTTCTCAAAACAAAAGAAGCACAGAATTGTGAGTTACATTTGCATAATTTTTCTGTAAACTTGGAAAAAGCAGCAGATGTGTTTATTTAAATAGGTCAGTACATTGTCTTGTTTCTATCTACTGTACCTACTGTCTGGTATTGTTGGTTATATTTTCGGTGTTTTATGAGCCCATGAAAGGGCTGGGCATATATGGATGCTAAACAATGATAAAAATTCATTAATTCATTCATTGTGGACAAAAACACACGTATGACCATAATGTGCCACAAACTCATGACACATAATGGTTTTGTGTAATTATTGATACTGAATAATGGTAGATTTTTTGACAGTGTGGATGAAAGGGTAAGTATTAACAGAAGCAGACGAGAGGTTGAGAACAGCAGATGTTGTACACAACAATCCTGTGACAGTATATGAGCCACTGATTCTGTTTGCGTTTATCTTCCCTCCCATGGTGCATGATGTGGAGGGATTAATCCAAACAATCCCTGTTCCTGTTCATAGTATATAACCTCACCTGGGACATATGTGAATATTTTTCTCTCTGGAAAAAAATGTGCACACTTTCCCTGCAATGTCTAGAGTTCCCTTCAAGTGTGCTCAAGTGTTGACCAGAATAATTGCACTGAGGCAGTCTGGCATTTCACAAATTCATTGTAGAGTTAATGCATTCACTGCAAGTGCATGCCAACTGGCTCCTGTGGCCAGCACAGCTCAAGGTTTGACCTGGAATAACAATAATGCCACTTATCAGCTCAACTCGTCTCGACTTGACTTGGCTCAATTTGGCCTCTAGCATTCCTGTTGCATTTCCACTGCAGGTGCAGTACTGTATTACAATGACTGGTTGTCACAGTTGTTGCTAAGACTGAGGCATCAATGGAGGAGGAAGTTATCATCATTAAGATTTTTTTCAGGCAAGAATATAGCAGTTATGAGACAGTATTTTGAAAAACATATTAAATTAGCAGGAGGGGAAGAAGGACACAGGTCTGGTTAAAATTCTTATTGATTCATGTAAAAGAAATTCAACAAAAAAATGAATATCGAGAGTGTACCTATGTTTACAAAAATAGAAGAACCTTTCTAGAATGTGTATTAAATTAATATGGAAAAGAAGCTGAATTAATAATATCTGCAGATGAATGGTCAAATATATATAAAACTGCAGTGACTACTTCTTGTTCAGGTCAGTGGAAGGAATTTATATAGACACTATATGTTTTTTGGTTACACCTTTATTATTTTTTGACAAGAAAGACACAATATACACATAATCTTAACAACAACACTCTGCAATACACAGCCAGGGCAATGAAACACAAAACCAGTAAAAGTATTACATCACAATATTAATACAATACAAAATAATAAAATAAAATAAAATAAAATAAAATAAAATAAAATAAAATAAAATAAAATAGAAATAAGATACAGGAAAAAATAATAATTTGGGTGAGATTTATGCATTGCATTGAAGATTGAATAAAATGTAGGAAGTGATACCAGACCTGTTTGAATTTGCCCCTACCATCATTCAGTCTTGGAATGAATGAATGAATGAATGAATGAATGAGGCTTTATTGTCATTGCACATGTTACAAAGCAACAGAGCAACGAAATTTCAAAATCCTCAAAGGAGGCTGTGTCTGTCATCGACTTTAGCCAGTTTGTAAAACCAGGCCTTATGTGGATTTTCCAGTGTCTTAAGATGATTCTTACAGCAAAGCTCATTGTTGGCGGAATTGTGGCTCTGTGAACACAGGGCACTTTCACATTTTTGGGACTGTGCTAAGATTGCAACCTACTGGTCGTTGATGATAAAGGAAATCAACGAAATAATAGGAATGGACTTAACATTTGATTTTATTGTGAACTACTTGGGTAACTTACCCCATGAGATGAGGAAATTGGGCTGATATATTTTGTTAATATTATTAGCAGGGGTAAAAAAAAAAAAAAGCCATAACCTGAAGATGGTTGTGTGAAGATCCCCCAACACATTTGGACTGGACATGTGTTGTGAACTAAATTTATGACATGGAAAGGCTGACCTCATTAAGGCTCGCTGCTGTGACAGCCATGGGCGGCCTTTACTGGGTAGCCATCATTGTTCGCCAGTCTGGTTCCCATTTGCTCAGGAAGCTGAGGCCGTTGCCCAATCAGGTCCTCATCTGGCTCACCTGGCTGAGCCCCTCAGATGGCAGGGAGCATGACTGCGCTCTCTGCTCCTGTCCTGACCTGGCCACTGGCTGTCTCTATCTACACACCACACCCACCCACATCACCGCATTCACCACTGACTGACACATCTATGTTATCTTCATGTAATAAATATTTGTTAAAATGATTGTTCTCTGTGTGATCTTACCTCTTTTGCTGCTCCTCAGCCACAGTAGTAATACTGCTGACAAAGTTAAAAAAAAAAACATTGTGAAGAAAGGGATGTTTATGTCAATCAAATAAAACTTAGAACTTGTATTGTCTTATACTTATGTATGCTTACTTTGACTTTTTTACTTAATTTGTCCTGAACTTTTTGGTTACTCATTTGATCTGTATACTGTAAAATTGGTATAAAAATAAAGCATAAAAAAAAAAGAAAAAAGAATATAGTTGTTACTTTATCAAGCGAGACCATTTTTGAAAATTTAATCTGACATTTTCAGAGGTTTTCCATGACCTCGATGACCTCCATGTCGCAATATGATGTCACATGTATGTAACTGAGGCAGTGAGAATTCTGGATTGCTTGAAGTCTCAGTAAAAGTGATATGAGAAATATTATCTGATAGTACCCAGTAATCCCTGCTGACATGTTGAAGGAATGCAAAAAAATCCATATGGAGTTGAGATGAATCGAGCTGATACTAACAGCGGAAAACCGGCATATGTATGTCACATTCTGAGATTTGTTCACATCTAAGTCCTTCCTTAGGGTTTACTTCCTGTGGTCACCTTCAGCTCACATATTCAACTGCAGGAAATGTTTGTTTCAGTAGTTCTGTGAGAAAAGGGGTATACATCAAGTTTCTGAACTCCCACACTGATCTAGACCAGAGAAAACAAATCATGAATGTCAAAACACCCTTAACTGTGTTCTCAATTGTTTGGTGTAATGGAGGGTGTAAGACGCCTATTCATCCTGTTATGGCAGTTCCAGGTTGCAGTGTTTACTAATAATGCAGATACCAGAGGCCTAACATTTTAGAGGATGGGATGAAAAACATTCAGACAAGAGCTGCACAATATATCGTTTGAGCATCATTATTGCAATGTACGTGTGCAAAATAGTCACATCGCAGGTCCTGCAATGTAGGAGGAAAATTTTCTCAATGTGTTCTCATGTAATTTCAAGGGTACCTGACACACAGTCACTGGTAACATTGTTGAAAAATGAGCAATGAACATGAGAAAATCCCCAAAAACAAAGAAAATAACAGCAAATGAAGAAAAATCACCAAAAACAACGAAAAACATCACAAAAAATAAAGAAAATCACAGAAACAAAGAAGAAAATCAACAAAATCAATAAAGAAAATCACTGAAAATGAAGAAAATTACAGAAACAAAGAAGAAAATCACCAAAAATGAAGAAAATCAGCAAAAACAAAGAAGAAAACCACCTAAAATGAAGAAGAAAATCACCAAAAATGAAGAAAATCCCAGATGGCAAAGAAGAAATTCAGAAAAAATGAAAAAAATCAGAGAAAACAAAGAAGAAAATCACCAAAAACAAAGAAGAAAATTGCAATACATATCGCAGGGTAAAAAAAAAATTGCAATATCAGTTTTTTTCTAATGTCGTGCAGCCCTAATTGAGATAGGATACAATGCTGTTTTTTTCTCCCAGTTTGCCGTCTTTTTTCATTTAAAGTTTGATGTGCAGTAATCATATTAGTCCTAGCTAACTGTGGGGATGATCAGGCAAGGTCTGTGATAAAGGACTGGGAATTCACAGCATCATTAACCTTATTGTCCCTTAGTCACTCTGAAAAACAACAGCCTCTCAGGATTGTTTGACAGGCGGAGAGCAAATTAGCATTTACATCAGCTCTTTATTGCCTGACACTTGAAGACAGCTGTTTGACTTAACGCAGGCGGTTGATTGACGAATTGGAGGGAAACCAGAAGGAGTGGTCTCTGCTAAGTGGACAGTGCTCCCACCCATAAGGCACCAGTGGTTGAATGGTTTGATGTGGATGAAGATGATGTCAATCATAGGCTGTTGGTTTAACACCTATGGGACATTTTGGACTGATATGTTAGATACAGCTGTGTACCACCCCCATCAAAACACAAGAAAAAGGGGATTTAAGTAGACTTTTGTACAGCTTTTTCCTTTAATTTGTCTGTGATGATGAAAAAAAAAAAATGAAATTATATGTCTTCCTGTTACAGAAAGTCCTTTAGCTTTTTGTCTTTTCATGAATTATATTAAAATTATTTTTTAATTTTCTTCCAGCCAAAATGGGAACTGCATTACATAGCTTTAATGCTTATAGTCACTTTCTAAATGTATTTATTAATTCATTTTATAAGGGGAATTTCAAGCAACAGTTGGAGATTTCAGCTGGATTATGTTTTCAATACCTGTTTTAGGGAGTTTTCATTTCTGCTCAAGATCTGGTTGTTTTAAGTTTACGATATGACTATAAAGTGTGTTTGGCTAAGTGTTTGAAATCAGGGCTGGGTGATAAAACAATAATGACTTTCATATTTTTGTGGTGATTTCTCTTAGTGATCTGCAACTATGCAAGTGCAAAATCATTTTTTATCTTTAACTTGGTTTAAAGTGTAAAATAAAATTAAATGTTTAAATGTTTTCAGATTTTTTCAGAAAAGATTTTAACATATTTTTTATTATTTGTTTTGACTGTTTTACTTCAAGACTTCAACAATATTCTGAATTCTTTGTTATATTCCAAATATGGGTGTAACTTTACACTTGTTTGTACTGAAACGTTTGGGGTCAGGTCCTTTGATATAATGCAGAGGCGTACCAAACAAATACATGTAGCTTATGTGAAGAACACAAATCAAGAAGAAGGGTGGCCGCACAGGGTTTCCTCTATTTGAGCAACGGTTAATTCTCAGTACAAGGCAAAGAAGTGTGACATTCGAAGTGTGTTAAGTTTCACTTTCGTTTTTTGTATGTTGCAGCTTTGTGGCACAAAGTTTTGTACATATGAACGACAGACAGACAGTCAGCTGATGAACCAATAAAAATACCCTGTGGTGAGGGCCGAGGGTAAAAACTGATGACTGTATTTTTACCAAATCTGTTCTAAACCCTCTGATGTACATGGGGGTATTAGATCATCTGAACTCCTAGTATACATCCATGCCAGGTCTCCACATACAGAATGAAAATTTCTCAGTGTTTTTGCATTTTGCTATGTAGAAATTCTGAAAGAAAAAAAAAAGAACTTACAGAGTATAGGTCAAGACAGTAAGGGAAGAATAAAGGAGTAACATAATGGTGCTCAAGGTTATCCTTTCCACAGACAGTTTAAGCTATGTTTCTGTAGCATCTCTGAAGAAGTTTCACACTCGAAGTCTTTATTCATGGATTTTTTTATTTATTTATTTTTGTTACATAGAACACACAAAGTGAGGTTGGAATAAGTTGGTGTAAATGTAGTTTCCTTGATTGACTAAGCCCCATAAATCCCACTGAAAATTCTAGGCACCAAACACTTATTTCTTGTGTTTTTATTACCTCTTTTGAGGAAAGAACTGTTTGATCTAAGCTTGTGTGTCCATCTATGGCTGCACATATATATTACATACAGCACTTCAACATTTGATTTAATTATGCATTTCTTTTATTCAAGTAGGGGCTGTATTGTAGCAGTGATATATTCAGGTCAATAAATGGAGCAGATTTACTATGTAGAGCCCTCTATAATTTTCGAGGCCTCATACCTGAGATTGCAGGTTGAATCCCCAATCCTGGCATCTCTCTTGCACCAGGCTTTCAGAACTGAGCCCCCCCTGTAATTGTTTGCACTCCTCACTTCCATTAATTGATGCCTCCAGTCTTTGCAGACTGATAAGCCCACCCACACAAGCCCCAATGTCAGGATTTCACCACTCCTCTGTAGTGCCATACAATGGACATGAAAAATTCATTAGCTGCCTGGCAACTAGCAAGGTGAGTCTATACTAGGAGTTGTTTCCAAGAGAGATGCAAAGTGAAGAGTGGGAGTAACAGATGAGATAGAGGAGATGCAGATGATCAGACATAAATTCATACTTAACTGGCTCATTATCTTCTTCTGTCTATCCCGACTGAAGCAATATATGGTGATTACTGGGGATTAAAGACTGGTAATGACTGCCAGGCAGAGAAAGTTACAGGACCACAGGGACTTTACTTTCACAACAAGTGGGCCTTAGGACTGTGTGTACAACTATAAATCACTGCAAAAAGATACGTACTCATTCTCACACCTAAAATGGTCTAGAAAATGAATGCTTAGTCCACATCAATCAGCAGGGTACAATATAATAATAACAATAAAGCCAGGTTATTAATGTGTTAATTGATATGAAGTGGATACTGCTGTGTGTACAGGCGAAAGTGTAGGCTTACAGTGCCACACTTTGACATTTTTTAAAAATGACACAAAACAGCTTTTACTGAAAAATGTATGTCCAAAGGGAGCAGGTTAAATGACCTTAACTTCAACTGGGCACAAGGAGCATCAAAATGCTTTAATTCTATAGAGCTAATCCTTTTTTATTTACAGTCAGTGCCCTTAAACATCCGCATCTGGCTGAAATTTAAAAAAAAAAAATACCCTCCTCACCTGTATTTAACTAAACAAATAGTTCAGATCTATTCATTGGATAATAACTGCAATGATTCATCTGTTTCAGGTTCAACAAGGTCTTTAATTCTAGCTGATGCCGTATCTTTTCATCTCTTAAATGACCATCAGTTTGAGACAGAGCATAAAGACTGGACTGTGGTTCAATGGAAAAAGGTCATGTGGTTTGATGAGTCCAGACTGACCCTGTTCCATGTGATGGTCACATCAGCATGAAGAGTGTTATGCCAATGTCAGTATCCTCACTAAGAACTGTTTCCCCACCGGAAGATAATTCGACTTTTTATCTCAAAATTATGACTTTTTATCTCATAATTATTACTTACCCTGGGGATTTTTTTTTTTTGTTTTTTTGTCAGTGGTGGAAACAAGCGTCCTATGTATGGGGGGAAAAACGTCCCATGATAAGTCACAATTATAGCATTTTATCTCATAATTATGAGATTAAAAAGACAAAATTTGGCTCAGCTCCTTCTTCAGCTCTCCATTTACCGGTTAATCTAGGTTTCTAGATTTACTCCCACCTATAGTCATAAAATGTGTGTCACGACCGAAAGGACAAGATTCCAAATACAACTGGCTGAAATTAGTTTACTCTATAGAGTGGCTGATCGCATCCTTAGAGATAGGGGGAGGAGTCCAGTCACCAGGGGGGAGCTCGGAGTAGCACCGCTGCTCCTCCACATTGAGAGGGGCCCGCTGAGGTTTGGGCATCTATTTTGGATGCCTCCTTGGAGAGCTGTTCTGGGCATGCCCCACCAGGTGGAGGTCTCAGGGACGACCTAAGACACACGGGAGAGACTTTTCTGTGTTGGCCTGGGAACGCCTCGGGATCCAGATGAGCCGGAGGAGGTGACTGGGGAGTCTGGGCATCCTTACTAAGACTGTTGCCTCCATGACCTGGTCCCAGATGAAGCAGAAGAACATGATGATGATGATGTGTGATGTGATGTGTAGGTGAGTATTATGTATGTTATGTGTAGGTGAGTAAATTAATATTTATAATATGTAATTGCACTGCAGTAATTATGGACAATTTATGTGGGTTTTTATAGAGAATGGTGCTTTTGTTTTTTGTCTCCTTTTTTTTTTTTAAATATACATACATACATACATACATATATATA
>JAPTGZ010302371.1:0-14021 GCA_029814645.1 Fowleria isostigma | reverse complement strand
ATCCATCCATCCATCCATCCATCCATCCATCCATCCATCCATCCATCCATCCATCCATCCATCCATCCATCCAACATATAGCAAGTATCATAGACTCAGCTAATAACCCTTATCCATTTGGCTGCATACGTTTCACACAGTGAAAACCTCCCTGATGGCAAAGCTGAAGAGCCACAGCTTTATATCTGGCTTGAGGCAACACACTTTTCACACTGACTGGTCTCTTAGTGTACCCACCTACCATCAATGGATGGATCATTAGCTCTTCCAATAAAGCCCAAGCTCTCCCAGGACTCTACTGTCACCTTCCTGACATCTGTGATGAGCCTTCTTGGCACTGAAGCAGTTAAAAAGAACTGCAGGCCAGTTACGAGAGATAAATACGCCTGGTGCCCTGTGGACACTAACTGTATTTCTTTTCTCACCATAAATACCTCTGTAAGAGAAATCAATATGAGGAGGACCTGATAACTATCCGTCTCTCGGTTCTGGGTGATTGGTACCAACATGGGTGGGTGTTATGTGTGTGTGCATTTGTGCAGTGGCTGTTGGTTCTCCCTTTGGTGCCTATTATGGAGGATTCTTGTTCAGGAACCGCTGTGAGGCACTGCAGACCCCATCGACCCAAACATCTATCTGGAGCATGAAAGTGATTTTGTCTCAGCTGAACTGAATAAGGCAGCGAGAGATTGCAAGGCTGCTTTCTCCTTTCTCTCATGTTCCACCTTGCTTTGGCTCTCCGTCCCCCACTTATACCTCCCCGTCTCTGTCACCATACAAAATTTGATTTTCTATATTATCTTGTATAGAGTAGAAAGGCTTATCGGGAAAATAGACCACAAGGACACAGAAACATTTACATTGTATTTCTCATGTGCTCTGGTTCATCACTTGAATCCCGTTACTCCTCTAAACATCACAAAACATGACGAAAAGACAGATTTTACCATTTCACTGAAACCAAAATCTCAGTGCGAGGATGCTTTCTATCTGCAGCATTTAGACCAGTAGTAAGCAGCAGTTCTGGGCTATGTGGCGCCCAAGGCAAGATATTGAATTGAAACCCCCCCCGACATGAAATCATCTGTCTGTCCGTCTCCCCAAATAATATAGTGATGTTGTACATCATTTTAAACCGTAGGATCTGGACTACATAAATATATAAGCCATGTTAATGTGCCCCAAACACAACTCCAATACCAACAAAATTAATTATCAATTATCCAAATCCAAATAGCGCTACTTCATCAAACCACTTGGTACATTTCTGTCTTTACCGCTGTGATACTTTAGGCGTAACATACAAACAACCCTTCAAAAGAAATGAGACAGTCCACAGATTCCACACATGTCAATCACAGTTCTGCATACCAAAACATTGGCAAGATATGAGCCAAAGAACCACAACACCAAATATCACATATCACAGACAATGTTAAGCTGTGTGTCATCAATATTAACTTTAAAGTTGCTTTTATGCATTTCCTGTTGCTTCTTGACTCGTTCGCTTTGTCTAGCTCTGTTAACAGTCTTCCCTAGTGTCAGTTCAGGGTCCATTTGTAGTTGCTCCGATAAGCATTTGTCCTTCAAACCAACAACAAATCTATTTCTCACCAACGTGTAGGACGTCGTATCCACAGTATTTAGCGAAGCACTGTAGACCTGTATGGAAGCTGTCTACTGTCTCTCCTGTCTCGCTGATTAAACTTCGCCCTCTTGAAGATAATGTTCTTACAGGGCACAAAGTGAGCATCCAGTCTTGTCTTGGCCATGATGTAGTTGCCTGCCGCCTCCGGACTGAGGTGCAGCGAAACCAGAAGGCCTTGGCTTTCACCCATAGTATAAATGAACATATTCACCTGGTTTTTGTCTGCCTGCGTCTCCAATCCCAAAGCGATGCAAAATCTTTCAAAACACTTTATCCACTTTGGCCAGTCATCTGCCCTAAACATGAACTTTTTGGGTGGGGGAGCCTGGAACTCATGTTGGCGGGTTATGTACGTGCTAATGCTAGCCCGAAGCTAATGGCTGACTTCGAAATGAGTACAAAAATCTAGGAAGAAAAAAAATGAACACGCACCACTGACCAACTGGCACTTAATACACTTAAGAGCTGTTGTTCTTTCTTCATTATTTTACGTCCCCCCTGCAACACATGCTCAATACAAGGTTCCTAACTCTGTGTATAGCTGATACTTCAGCTGGGTCAGAGGTCACTTGAACGGGGTATTATTGTTTATTTTAAAATTTCATTTCACTTACTCTTTTCTTTATTTTTAAGACAGAACAGAACAGAATAAATTAGTACTGTTTTTTTTCCTCCCTTCCACTGGTGCCCCCTCCAGAAGGTGGTGCCCTAGGCGACTGTCTAGTCCGCCTGTGCCACGCCTGCCCCTGCCAGTAATATTAAACCATATGAAGGATGGCAAAGGTTTTAACCCATAAAGATGCCTTACTTTTATGCCAGTTCCCAAATGATTTTTCTTCACTATTTAACCTTTTTCAAGTGATTTATCACCATTTATTGAAATATTATCCTCTATATACATGTTTTTTTTCAGTGAAAAGCAAATAATTTTCTATATTTCATTCACTGATCATGTTCATAAAAGCTCAGATTAAAGTTGAGGGTCATTATATCAGAAAGTGAAACTTGGAGAAAAAGTGACTTTTTTCAGCCAGATATCAATAACTGAATGTAAAAAGAAGCATTTCCATCCACTGACATTGATCCACCTACATGGGTTTTACTGGTGAATCAGTGTTGTAGAACAGAGATCTTCAACAGGGGGTCTGCAACCCTCAGAGGGTCCACGGAGGTACTGCAGGAGGGTCGTGTACCAATTTCTAAACAAGTTTATGAGTCACTTTGAATGTGTCTGAAACCAGTATTTGCAGTTGAGGGCAGATCAAAACAACAGCATGGTTAAATTGGTGTGGTTCACTTGCAATGGGAACATGATGTAACCTCACTCCAACTACCAGTTAGGTGTACATCACAGGTTTGAACTCAGTGACCCCTGTGGCTGTGTGTGTGCTTTGCATGCTGGGAGTTGGCTGGGATTGCAAACTGTTTCATCTGGTCCATAGGTAATGCTTGTATTGAACACATGCTCTAAAACAGAACCCTCTTCTTGTATTTACTCCCATGCTCTGACCCCAGACACATCTGACCAATAAGGCCATTAAAATGCTAACAACACCTTGCCATTATTCATTTCCTTCAACCCTGTTCTCTATGTTTCCCCACTCTCTAAGTCCTCTATCACTCCACTCTGTTAGTCCATCTCTTTACCCTCCCATGGGCTGTCCGTGCTCTGTGGTTGAGATTCAGAGTATCCTTCCTTAAAACCTCCTCTGTCTTTGCCTACCTCGCTCCGGTTTTTCAACTCCAGGTCATTGATCCATAGAGACTGTCCCATTACTCTGTCTGGGCAACACACTGAGGAGAGGGGGATGTGGGACAGAGAGGACAAGACAACTGATACGAGTAGAACAGAGAGTGGAGTCTGAAGAAAATGCAGAGCAGGCAAAATAAAGAAAGAGCAGGAAACTGAGAAAAAGTGAGGCAATCGAGAAGCCAAATACCACGCTCCACAGGAATGAAAATGAGAGGGCGGGAGAATAAAATTGATGGTTGGTGAGGCTAAAGTCGAAAGACACTTGGGCCTTTAATAAATAACCAGCATTCTATCTTCTAAACCTAGCTATTAAAATTTAAATCCCCTCCAGAGCTGAGGGAGAAATACTCCCATTTTAGAGTTTGGGCAATCCTCAGGCGATTCCTGCCATTAATAAGGATTTGTCAGTTGTATGATGCACCTTGACTGCCAGTAGTGCCCAATCTTCACAAAGTTAATTCCTCAGGATAGTGCGCTGTCTTAAACAACAACTGAGGAGTATGAATGAAAAATGGGCCAGAAAATCCCCGGTAGAGGCGAGTGTTTACAATATGTACCCTCTTCCATGTTCTTGGGAAAAGCAGGTAATTTGGCAGAGAGATGCTCAATATTTGCATTGGAAAATGTTCAAAATAGCGTAGCTGTGTGGTGTAGCAGTTTCAGTAGACTGCACTTGTTGCATAGGTGATTCACAGGAGGGCTTCCCACCTGTTTTTACAGCAATACTGGGTTTTATTTTGACAGTGAATGAGGCAGTCTGCCTTGGTGCCACTCTTTGGAATTTGACTAAGTAGAAAAGCATATGAAGGCATTAATGGAAAAAAAAAAAAAATTAAAATAAAACACTTACATAAACCAGAACACTTAGTCTGCTCACACAGTTTGCGAGAAAATGCTGTTGGTCTATTAGTGTTCAGGCACATATCAAAGAGTCATCATACCATACTTGACTTAGAATATATTATCATATTTTACTATGATTTACATGCAAGGTTTAAAGGAATCCCTAAGATCTCTCGCATGTTTGAAGTTGTGGAGGGAAAATCCGCTGGAGTCGTATGTGAAGTGCAGTGTTACAGCTCAAAATAACTAAAAACAAACAGCTGAAGTGAGAAATGAGACGCACTTAAGGGAGGTATACCCAAGGTTTTAGGCAAAAAAAACCCAAAAAAACATTCATCATCTTGTAGGAGGTGTGGAGGTGTGAAACTGGGCTACGGTTGCTTTAGTGGAAATGTGGAGGAAATGAACCCTTTTCACTCATAGCATAAAAGGAGAGATTCTAATTGTAGGTCCTGCAGGCACTCCAGGAGTGATTCCCTCTAAATTATTTAACTGCAGTGTAAACTTTTGGGGACTTTCAATAATTTATGTGTTTTACCATAATGCCAGAATCAAAGGTTTTACATCCCGACAATGCACATAACACCAAACCTAATATACTAGCTGCTTGGTTATAAAGACATGAAAGAGCAATAACAACACAGAAATACCCATATTACAAACATAATAACAGTGATGGCCATCACTTGCACCACATTCCTTCTAAAACAGTCCCATATAATGTGATGTATTTTGTTGTGTGTGCAGAGTTTTACCATTTCTGGTGTTTCTCCAATTATTGGAGTAACTTTAACTCAGAGCAGAGAACAGTTTCAAGTTTAGCCATAAATGAATAAAACACTAGCATCCATCTTTATTTATTTGTAACATTGCTTGATCCTCATCTAATTGTCACATGATCATTAAGTGGTGTCAGACAGAACAAATCCCGCCCCTTGCACATATTTGCTTATTTTTGGCACTGATTCAGATGTTATCATGTCTATGCATATGGGTAGCATATTAATTGCCTCTATATATGTGCCAAGTTTGAAGTAAATTAAAACAAAATTGATGTTTTTATAGATGTTTGAAATGTTGCCCATTATAAGTAGATGGGAGAAGAAAAAAGGGCTAAAAAATAACACTAAAAAACTAATAAAATAAAAAAAATGTGAACTTTGACCTTCTTCTCCCAAAATGTCACCACATCTGTGCTCAGTCACTGGAAATTTATAAACCTAATTTGGTATAAATTCAACCAATCGTTTAGCTGCTACAGACATGGGAAATTTTGCCCATTACAAGTAATTGGGGGAAAAAAAAAAACAGATTTTAAAAAAATCACTAAAAATTGAAACTTTGACCTACTTTTCCCAAAATATTATGGCATCTATTCTTGGCAACTAGCAATCTATAAACCCAATTTAGTATGAATTCAAACAGTAATTTTGCTGCTACACACATTTGAAATTTTGCCCTTTATAGGTAAATGGAAAAAAAAAAAATTAAAAAAAATTCATAAAAGATTTTAACTATGACCTACTTTTCCCAAAATGTAATAAAATCTATTCACTATTCACAACAAAGTGAACCAAAAACAATACCCCTTGCCTCCCCTTTGGAGGGGTGGGGTAAGTAATTTTTAAATGTAAATTGTTAAGTAAATGTTGAGTAATTAAGTATCAAACAGGAAGCCTCAGAAATCCAATATTCATGGCTTGTCAAGTCAAATTAAAAGTCCACTCTGCTTTGTGTGTTATGGAAGGAAAACATAGCGGTCTATAAACACATGTGCATGTTGTTATTAATGTTAGTTTCCACACACCACATAATGTTAATATCAGACTTAACATACTATTGTTAAATTTTGCCTCACGGGCTTGTGTTTTGCAGCACAATCCTCATTACGATTTCATGTAAATAGAGGGGATTCAGAGGTGGCACTTGACTGTATCTATGGGGGCAGTGCTAAACATCTCTGAGTGCTAAACACTCATTAAATACTCAGTGGTTATGATAATTCTGATAAGGCAAACTGCTATCTTGTCTTTGTCATTTGCTTAATGAAGAGCCTGTCTGTTTTAAAGTACCCTAATTTAAAACAGATTTACTCATATTATTGTAAATGAAGAGATGGAAATTGTGGAAACTGTTGCCTTTTGCCTGGCTTAGTCAAAATTTTCAATCTGTGTTTCAACACTGAAAATCAGGAAACTGGAATCAGCATGTAGCACTACTACTTGTGGTCCTTGGGAGCTAAAATGATAGGACGTATGCCATCAGTGCTTCAGGCTTTTCAGAATGTCAATGACACAGTGTGGTGTCCTTCTGAAAATGCTGGTTGCACACCACAGGAAACCATATGGTAAATAGCAAGACTCAATCAATCTTGAGCAACATTTGGCAGTGTGCCTAAATAAGGCCATTCCATCTTATTTTTTTTTGCTTAAATTGTGTGCTTTAATAATCTAATAACCACTAGGGAGAGTGACCAATAACCCTTTTTAGGCCTTAACTTCAGACACAGAGTAAGAGAAGGTAATGGGTAATTTAGCAAGAAAGGAAATCTGAAAGGCTGAAACAAATGGCAAGAAATAGTAATGATGATAATAATAATAATAATAGTTTAGATTTCTATAGTGCTTTTCAAGGCACCCAAAGAGCTTTACATTATATTCAGGAAGCAGGTATAGAAGTTTCAGACAGGAAAATATATAACAGACACAGAAATGTAGAAAAGCAGAAGAAAGAACATACATATTCAGGTAAGTACTTTGTAGATAAAACTGTCATATATACTCTCTCACAATTCCTTGAAACACACAAGGGAAATAAGTCACTGTTTGAGAACTATAAAACGTGGTTTAAACTTATTCCTTAGGTCTATAGGCTTATGCCTGAAGATTAAAAAATACTTGAAAAAGTGAGTTATTCCAAATAAAGCTTTTGGTACTTGCAAGCTTTTGAAGACACAAATGTTTACTCAGAAACAAAGAAAAAATGTTTTGCGATGTGTTTTGTAATTGTTTCCCTAAAAATTCTACACTTAGGGAGCAAAAGTCCCCCAGACCCCAACAAATCAATTTCATTAAACACCAGTAAAAGGTAAATAGACTTAATTTATAAAGTCATTTGGTGGAATATTTAATCAAAGTCACTAGTAATTACATGTTAGATTAAAAGAATACATGAAAATGATGATTACCTTTGGTATTTTGATTTACTTTGAAATCAATAAAACAGCATTATTCAGCCCTGTACATTATCAAGCTTTCATTTTTTTGAAGGACATACAGGAGTGTTCTCTTCATTTCATGTTTTGTCATAAATACTTTCATAAATGGTGCAAATATAAAGTAGTGAAAAACCTTTCACAGCATGTGTGAAGGCATCAGCCAGTCACTTGTACAGGGTTCCTACAGGTTTCTACAAGTTAAATGTAAGACTTTTTAAGACCTATTTAAGACTAATTAACACAGGATTTAATATATTTCATGGCCATAGTGGCAAAAATTTCTGACTCCTATAACTTAAGAAAATGTATTTATTTACTCCGACATCGCTGTTCTGAGTTATTTATCACCAAGGGTTACAAAGTTATCAAAATTGGTTCCTAATTTCAATAACTGAAAAAAAAAAAAAACATTAAATCAATTTTAAAAAAGTTCTTCAGTTGGTCACAGCTAATGAAATTAAGTCAAGTGAAGTAAATAAAATTCAATTGAATTCATTTAATTTTCAAAAAAATCACATTTTATTTAATTCACTCAGCTTGATTTTATTAGATGTGACCAACTGAAGAACTTTTTTACATTGATTTAATGTTTTGCTTTTTTCAGTGTATAAATTGTCGTTTTGAAACAGGTGGAACAGAGTTGACTAACGTTACCGTCTTTCTAGTTTGGACATTTAACAGACACATTTAAACACATTTACAGCAGTTTTTGGTAACATAACTTAAGACCTACTATATCAAATTGAATACCTTTTAAAGACTTTTTAAAGACATTAAATGCAGACTTGTAAATTCAAGACTTTTAGGACCTTTTAAAGACTCCGTGGGAACCCTGCTTGTAGGAAGTGAGCATCATGTGACAATAACAATGAAGGACCTGCTGATTTTGAGCCACATCAGTTTGTATGAAAAAAGCAAGTGATGGTGGAATAAAAAACATTTAGAACAGCACTGAAAAACAACTGTACTAGCATTGTGAACCTCATTTGAGTCAACCACAGTTTGTATTGTGTCTGTATTTTTTATCTGGACACTGGACATAGCCCCAGAAGAACAGAGGATACTGGGTAATCTCTGCTGACCGGGCATGAATGTACTGTATTTAGATATTATATTGAACAAGGGAAGCAAATGTCGCTCACTGACATCACCACCAGTTTGGGTGTAGTATTTGCAGGTAAGTATGGTACACTTTCATTTCACTTATTCCTCACAATATTTGTTACAGCAATTTTTAGGATGCTTTGCTCAACAGCTACTATTATTTCTATTTCTTTTCTTCAACTTAGACTACGTTTATATGATGACAGTCTGAACAGAAGAACGCAAAAATGGTGTCATGTCTTCACTGTTTATTCCGTGTTTAGATGAGTGTTTTTTGGAGAAAATCTGCATGCATACAGTGACGCAAAAGTGTGTGGAATTCGATTGGGTATGCATGCCAGGCAGCTAGGTAGTGCTGTCTGGCTCGCCTCTGACAAATTGGTGCATCCAAAATTTGATTGAGGTAATTGAGATCCTTCTGTGTTCAGTAATACTATCTGTACAGATTCTGCACATTTGTTGGAAAGACTCCTGTATGTTTATTAGAGCAGCCAGAGCAGCTTGAAGGTCCGACGCATGGAAATAATCCAACATGTTTGCTTATTTTCCTGTACTGGCGCATGTATGTGACATAAACGTGTAGGCGACGTGAGCAGATTTGAGCAGAGTTTTGCGTCTTGGGCAGTGTAGAAAGAAACGCTACAGCGGAGCGTATTCAAGTTTTCCACTCTGGAGGGTGGTTTCAGATTTTTGCGTTTTCAAGCATCAAAAATGCCGTCACCGTCTAAACAAAAAGCACTTCTGATAAAATATTTTTGTTTTTACCTGCAAGCGTTCTCATGTAAACAGGGTCTTAGGTTTAGTTTTACTGAAGGAATAATATGATGAAATGTCTCAGTTGTTTTTCTTGGTGGTTCTAGGTTCAAATGGACTGTTTCTCAAATGTAATATTTCTCATTCACGAGACCTCTTCAATTGTAGTAGCTTGTGGGGGAAACTGGACATAATGTTGGGGGAGTGGTCTCTGCAGCTGTTTTGCCCCATTCTTTCTGTGAAAAAGTCTTAGGGCATCCAAGAGTTGTGGTATTTCATGTTCTGAGATGCTTCACCTGTTTTCTATTTTGGAAATATGGTTTTGGTCTGTCCAACCCCTGCACTTTAATTCAGTCTTTGCATGGTGTGCTGACTATGGTTTTATCTTGATGAAATATGTATGAGTGTCCCTGAAAATTTGTCGCATTGAAGAAAGCATGTGCTGATTTAAAATGTCAATGTATTTTTCAGCATTAATGGTGCATCACAGAAGTGCAAATGACCTTTTCATGTGCACTACCCCAGACCATGACAGACCCTGTCTTCTAGACTTGTTGCGGATAACAATCTAGATGTTATAGATGTCTTCCAAAGAAGTCTTGGAATTGGGGTTGGTCTGATCACAATCCGCCTTTCCAATGATGGTTCATTTCAGATGTTTCAGAGCTCAGTAACATTTCTGGACACAGTTAAGATAAGGCTTACTTTTGACATAGTATAGTTACACTAGATTTGTGGGTGTAACTACATTTTGCACAGCTGACAAAGGTTTGCTACAGCACTCCTAAGCCCATGTATTTCTATCGGCTGTAGATGAATGACAGCTCGGTGCGGTGCTGTCTGACAGATCAGAGATCAGAGGTGTTCAGTTTAGGTTTACACCGTTCAGATTCTTTGAGTCCTTTCATTTTTTTCTTCATCGTAGAAGCTGAAATATCTCTTCCTTTAGGAACACTGGTTTTAAATATTTCAGCATTTTTTTTCACCTATTTGTTGACAATCTCAGCTGATAAGATTTGCAGTTCCCATTCTATCCCCTTTTTTTTTTTTTTTAATTTGAGGTTGAAGAACATGTGCAGAGGTGGGATAGTGTATATACTGGTAGAAGAATGATGATGATGATGATGGATTGACCAGGCGGGAGGCAAAGAGGAAGACCAAAGCAGAGATTTATGGATGTGGTGAAGGAGGACATATGTAGAGATAGTTGGTGTGAAAGAGAAAGATGAAGTAGATGATCTGCTGTGGCAATCCCCAAAGCAGGGGTGACCAACCTTGGCCCTGCAGAGCGACTATTCCGCATGTTTTAGATGTTTCCCACTACCAGCACATCTGGCGGTTGTTATCAGGCTTCTGCAGAGCTTGATGATAGCCAAATCATTTGAATTGGGGGTGGGGGTCTGGTAGTAAAGTCTGCTTAGGGCGCCAAATGGTCTAGGACAGGGGTGTCAAACTCATTTTAGTTCAGGAGCCACAGTTAGCTATGTTTGATCTGAAGTGGGCCGGACCAGTTAAATAACAACATAATAATATATAAATAATGAATATGAATGAATAATGTCAACTCCAAACTTTTGTCTGTGTTTTTGGGTGAAAAAAATAAAATTACATTATGGAATATTCACATCTACAAAATATCCTTTCAAACAATGTGAAAAACATGAACTGAAAAAAAGTGAAATTCTAACAATATTATGATTCAGTTTATACATGTACATTATAACCTACAGTAGATATACAAATACACAAAAACAAAAGTACACAAAAAATTTAGTAATAGGCAGAATATTGTTAAAATTACACTTACTTCTCCGAAGACATTTCAGGTTGTTCATATTAATTAAGGTTATTCACATTTTTTGTGAAATTATGCATTGTTTTAGAATAAACACATGAAAATATTTGCATTTCCAAAGAGGGAAAATCTGAAATTGTGAATAATTCTAGGTTATTACAACAGTGTCTTACTGATCTGACCCACTTGAGGTTGAATTGGTCTGAATGTGGAACCTGAAAATGATTATTACCTTAGTGTAATTTTTGCATTTCACAAATTCATCCCAAGGGCTGGACTGGACCCTTTGATGGGCAGGATTTGGCCCCTGGACCGCATGTTTGACACCCATGATCTAGGACCATCACTGTGCAGGATAGTAGCTCTCCAGGACCAGGGTTGGTCATCCCTGCCCTAAAGGGAGCAGCCAAAGTGCACTAAGCAATTTTAAAAATGTACAAGAATTGTAATGAGATGCACTCAGATGCACCAAACAGCGTCTCAGACAATATACTGTTGTTCTGCCTGACGGACTGTGCTTTTTCTCAACCACAGACCTGTTTATAAATGTTGTACTCATAAGTGTACAAACTGGGTAAGGGAGTGAAATACTAGGACTGGCTAAATTTTTAACCACAAATGTCCAGTCTTTGTATACATGTGACCCTCCTTACAAAAACCCTGAAGTAAAAATGGGAAAAATATGTGTAGCAAAAATGCCATGCTTGAGTGCATCCAACTGTGATCAGGCAGTCGTGATGCTGTGTGCAGGAATGACGCAGACGGACGTTGCACATCACTTTGATGTCTTGTCTGAGCAGGCGCTACAGAGACAGACGCCTCAGAGAGTGTAGAAGTGATATTCAAAGGACTTAGCGTGCCTCCTTCACACAAACACAATCAGACATCATTGGAGGCCACATGGGTTTTAATGTCTTGCCCAAGGACACTTCCAGACATTGGCAGAGGGAGCCAGGATCAAACTGCCAACCTCATGATCTATTGATAAGTCAGACCAGACTAACAGAGACCAGAGGAAAATCAATCACACTTTTGGAGCTTGTCAAACATTAATAGAGAAGAAGGTGACTGTTTAATAACTTTAGCCACTGATTGGGATAACTGGAATATTTCGGGTTTGCTACTTCCTCGTAACAAGATTAACTCGCATCCTGTCACACACTGACCCTCTTGTGATCGAAAAGAAATGAAGACTGTGGATTAAACAATTGTGGTGGTTGCTATTCATGAGATGCATGGCAGGAACTTTGCCTGAATGCAAAACACTTGCTTACATGGATAGGCACACAACAAACAGCCATTAAGAGACACTTGACACAAACATGGACAAACACTGTCCTACACAGAAGAATGAGACTGCCAACAGCAGCTTCAACGGTGGATCCAATCAGAGAGGCCCATGCTTAGTTTTAGGAACAGTAAACTCATTTATCTGTGGGCTTTTTTATGTCATATTTGAGTGTTAGAAAGAAGGAAATGGAAAAAAAAAATAAATCTAAGATTAATACCTTCCCTTATAACAGCGCAGGTGTATATAACAAATTAGACTGAAATGGTTGAATAAATAAAAAAATAAATAAGGGTAGATTTTTACAATTACAATTCCAGCCTCACAACTGTAAATAATCAAATCAATGATTAATTTTTTTTCAATTACATTGTTTACTCTTGTACATGTCATAGCATTCATTTACTCTTGCTTTGACTTTGCTATGAGTTTATTTCATTTTATATGTATACATATACATATATATATATTTATATGTATGCCTCAATAACTAGATTTAAATTAACAAACATTCAACCATCGTCACATAAACACATATGCAAAGTTCCTCGTTGTTAATCAATGCAAATATTTAGTTTTTATCTGCTTATAACAGGTTTTTGTTGGCATTTTAATGAATATTTTAAGGATAATTTAATTATATTTTAGTAATATCTTATGATTTTATTTATTTATATATTTATTTTTGTCAGTTTTTTAACTATTTATGTTAATCTTTTTAACCATGTTCATTATCTGCTTGAGTACTTGTCCATGTCTTGTCTGTGCTGTTCTTAAAATGTCTTAGAAATATTAAATTATGTGTCCTGTGTTTTAAATATTGTAATGTTTGACATTGTATGTTTGAGATGCCCTCTTCAGGCTGTAAAACAAATCTACCTGTGGGTATTAATAAAACCTTGAACCTTAGTCTTGATATTGGAAAAAATATGGATTTTAATCAACCAACAAATGCAAATACAACTCTGCACAGTGTAGGAACAGAGAGCTAAATTAGTTTTTAAGTTTGTGGTTCTTTTTATTCTTTGGGCCTCTACAATGTGGGACTGCATTTCAAACTCCTACTTTAATGCTATTATTAACCTCAAACACATTTAGTAAATTATCTACTTAGTATGCTTCAGGAAATTAGTTGATTACACCTACTTGCCTCAACTTGGGAAAAATTTTTTTTTTTAAAGTGATTCAAACCATGTAAAGCTTAACTCACTTTATTATCCCTTATAGGAAATTTGATTTCTGCCTTTCACCCATCCCATAATACACACAGCACCTAGCCTTAGAATTAGTGATTGGCATCAGTGTATAACACATTAGGAGCAGTGAGCTGCCATTCAAGGCACTTGAGGACCAACTCCAGATCTTCAACAGTATGATGGTCCAGGGCACTGACAGGAGAGTTAACCCATATGTAGCTGATTTTAACCGCAGGGGAAACTGGAGGAAACCAGTGTGGAAAGATTAGTTCTAGTCCATGGGCCTGGAGGGGGAACCTTTTGTGAGTGTGTTAGAATAATTGTATATAAATTTATCACATTAAATGCTTTGCTTGGTAGAAATAGAAATACATTACTCTATGCTTGTTGAATCAGTCTATTGTTAATGTGTCTGTTAGAAACT
>JAPTGZ010302080.1:0-14024 GCA_029814645.1 Fowleria isostigma | reverse complement strand
TTTTTAATTTTAATTTTGTTTTTTATTTTTTTCAAAAAAATTAAAAACAAAAAAAAAAGAAAAATTATAACAATAATAATATATTTTCACTGCCTTTTCTGGAAGTTTGCTAAAGTTGTGACAATTGTAGCCACCAGAAAAACAGAAAATACACCAGAAAAACAAAATGTTCCATAGTAACATAGATATGGGTTGGTCCTAGTTGGCGTCTAAGGGGTTAAAAAAAAAAACAAAAAAACATACAAAAGGTCAACTGGGCCTATTGAGAGGATTTCTATATTACAGTTCTTGTTGTCTACATGACCTAATTTCCTTTATATTTGAACAATGTCCCCCAGTTTTTTTTTTTTTTCAAATAATTCCTCTTTCATTTTCAGTCTGTAAGTCATATTTATTTATTTATTCATTTTTCACTTTATTTTTATTGATGTATTGCATTTTGTACAGTACAAACATAAGGGACATTTGGGATACCTTGACCATAAAAATAAATAAATAAAACTGTGACTAACAAATGGTTTTTAGTCATGTGACGATGAAGTGTAAATTGTCCATTTTTCTCATTTATCTTGACTCTGTTCTTCTTGAGTCTTTCATCTGTGAGTCAGAGTCTCCATTTCTAATATTCCATTCATAATTTGTACCCGATCCTTAATTGTAGGCGGCTCTAATCTGCACCATTCTTGGTAATAGCCTTTTTACAGGTTCCTAACAGTATTTTTAACAAACATCTATCATTTTTAATTACATTATTATCAATAAAACATCTGAAATGCATCATCAAACATGTTTTAAGAATTGTATAACCCCATATCTGAGCAATTATTGAATAGACATTATCCTAAAATAATACAAGTTTAGGACAAAACCAAAAGACACGTCCATAATTTACATCGACATCTCCGTATTCTCTCCGACAAGGTTTATTTAGCTGTAATTTTAGGAGTTACAAAAAATTGAATTATATTTTTCCAGCGATGTTCCCTCCAAATTTTTAAAGAAACAAAACGTGACACCCACTGTTGTTGAGCTACTCACTGTTTTGTTTTGGTTTTTTTTATTATATCATTTTTTTTATCATTTATTATTTTTATTGTTTTATTTAATTATTAATACTGTTCTGTTGTGGAAAAAAAAGCAGGATATGGAACCAATAAATGAAGGGACTGGGGATATACACGGGAGAGTAAATGTACAGATTTTACTCTTTTCTGAAAAAAAAAATGGAAAAAAAACAATGTAAAATGTTATGTGTGCATAATCTGGATGTAAAACATGTATATTCTCATCCTAAAATCAAATAAAAATTCAAATTATAAAAAAAAAATTCTTGAATAAGTGGTTGACTGTTGAATTTTCCATTTATTGCCCCATTCGTCCCTGAAACACACATTCCTTGTTCTTTTTCCCCATTTCTGTTACAACCTCTCCTCCACATTAAATGTTTGTAAAGAGAAAATATAGTTTTGTATTTTTTTTAGAATGATATACTCCAATAATCATTTTTCCAAGCTCATTTTCATTAGAATTAATATTGGACTTTATTCTTTTATCATATAAGTCTCTTAATTGCAAGTACAGGAAGTGGTCTTGACTTATTTATAATTATTATTATTATTATTTATTATTTTTCTATTATTTTTTTATGGGTGCCTGTCTGTATTATTCTGCATTTGTGTTGTACTTAATTGTACTTGCACTATAATGTTTGACCAAGTATACACCCCTTAGTTTTTGTTTTTTTGTTTAATTCTTTTTCTTTTTGTGCTTTTGTGTGTGTGTTTGTAAATTGTATGGAATAGGCTGGCTGAGGGTGGGTGTAATGAAGATTGTATTTGTAATATGTAATTGTAATTTTTTTTAAAACTACATTATTAAGAAAATCAATAAGAATTGTTAAAAGAGATGATTCACAAGAACTAAACAATCCTCATAATAATCACACAGGAGGTCATTCACTCAAATGCGGACACTTCTGTTGCATTCTAGAAGACAAACATCGCAAGAAAGAATGTGTTAAAACCTGTGAGAAAAATCCTGAAATAGAGTGACTCAATAGACAAATATCCACTATGGCTACTGCTGTGTTATGGTGCTACGTCTACACACTGTATTTTTGGAATTTTTTGCATTTTTCCTGGCCTTGTCCTTTAACCAAGAATGATGAAAATGTGATATTCTACAGTCATTACCATCCAGAAACCACACACACAATCAGGACAATTTATCCAATACTACGGACTAGAGCTGCACGATATCGGCCAAAACTGATATTGTGATTTTTTTTTTTAACCTTGCGATATATATTGTGATATGAAAAAACTCTCAACTACTATATATAGTAGCTGTAGTGCCGACGTAAATGGTTGAATATGTTATTATGTTTCCGTAAGACACTGTCGACACAGGAGATATGTTTTAATATCATCCTTCTGTGTGAAATAATTCCAGATAACTGATGTTATTTTTCTTTTTGGCACCAATTCTCCGCTTTCGGTAATTTTCTTGTTTTCGGTGATATTTGTGTTTGTTTTCAGTGGTTTTCATGGGATTTTTTGCAGTGATTTTTGGTGTTATTGTTAATTTTCTTCTTTGTTTTCCGTGATTTTTGTCTTTTTTTGGAAATTTTGTACTTCATTTTTGGTGATTTTCTACTGTGTTTTTGGTGATTTTTTTCTTCGTTTTTGGTGATTTTTTTACTTTGTTTTTTGATTTTCCTTTTTAGTTTTTGGTAATTTTCTACTTTGTTTTCGGTGATTCTCTACTTTATTTTCAGTGATTTTCTGCTTTGTTTTCTATGATTTTCTTTTTAGTTTGCTATGATTTTCTTCGTTTTTGGTAATTTTTTACTTAGTTTTTGATGATTTTCTTAGTTTTGGTGATTTTCTACTTTGTTTTTGGTGATTTTCTACATTTTTTTAAATGATTTTCTTCTTTGTTTCCTATGATTTTCTTCTTAGTTTGCTGTGATATTCTCTTCTTCGTTGCTCATTTTTCTATGTCATCACCAGCGACTCACTCCATGTGCAGGGTGTGGTCTGTTTCAGCAAATGATTGTGATTAGTGGATGGTTGTGCACAGTGTGTGTCAGATACCTGAAATTAGACAAAAACAAGTTGAGTTCATTTGGTTCCTCTATCACAGGACCTGCGATGTGACTATTGTCCACATGTACATTGCGATGACGATACTCAAACGATTATTACACAAAAGACAAATTAGAGTAAAAACACTGCATTTACAAAAACTATATATCGTTTTTCTGTAGCCTGGCCAGCCATCCGTTTTTCTCAATAAGAATAAAATTATAAGACACAGTGTTATTTTGGCTTTCTTTCAAATAAGTGAATATGAATTTTAGTTTGAAGAAGAAAACCTTCTCATAACATTATACAGACATGAGTTAACAATGAGCTGTATACTTTATTAAGTAAGTGATAAAGATTGTGGATACAAAGCATTGATTCACTAATAGTTTTGATCCCAAGTATGCTTTGCTACATAAATTCCTCTTCTATAGAGTATGAAATATCAAAACTACATATGACTCCTTTAACCTATTAAGACCCACTGCTAATTTGTTGCAGTTCCCAAATGTATTTTTCTCTTCATTTTTGCCTTCCTTTAGTGATTTATCACCATTAATTGTAATATTACCCTCTGCATTTTGCTTTTTCCAGTGAAAATCAGATATGTTACAATTTATAACATTCTATTCTATCTATTCTGAGTTTAGACTCAGGAATAGTTTTTATCCCAGAGCCATTGCTGCATTAAATAGTCTCCTCTGGTTTTTAGCTTTTTAGCCTTTTAGCCGTCTCTGTTTTTATTGATGCTTGGACATCCCTTTTTCAGCTTTCTTTTTCTGATTTTATTGATGCATTGACATCTCTGTTTTAGCTTTCTGTTTTTTATCTTATTTTACTCAATGGCACTTTGAAGATGCTGCTCCAGTTTCATTGTACTAAGTTGCAATGACAATAAAGGTCTAACTTTATAACTTTATAATTCACTGATTATGTCGATGATCATTAACACCTCAAATTAAAGTTGAGGGTTATTATATCAAAAACAGAGAAAGCTGAAGAAAAAGATGACTTTTTCAGAAAAATGTATCATTACCTGAATATAAAACAAGTATTTTTCTCTTTATTTAACCTTTCCTTTGTGATTTATCACCATTTATTATCGTATTATTGTATGAATGTTGCATTTTTCCAGTGACAACTGAGTGATCATGAAAATGTTCATAAAACCTCAGAGTAAAGTCAAAGGGTATTATATCAAAACAGGAAAATAAAATAAAGTCTGACTTTTTCAGTAAAATATAACATCAGCTGGACATAAACCTAGTGTCTCCATTCACTGTCATTGATCCAATTCCATGGGTTTTACTGGTGAATTAATGTTGTAGACAAAAACAGTGTTTCCATGGTAACTACGGAGTCTCTGAACATCCAAATGGGTCATATCTGATGATCATGAAAAGATGACAAACTGCATTTTTCATCAGTTACTTACATGTATTGATAGGATTAACAGATGAGCAGATGTTAAATAGTTTAGATCAGTAGATGGTTTTGGTGTCAGCGACTGTTTGGGTCCTTATGGGTTAAAATGAAAAATATGCAAATAAGCCTGCCAGCTAATAAACTGTAAATGGACATAAATTGGTGCAATAATATAGTGACTGTGATGTTTTTCTAATCACACACACCTTTGAGGAACCCGTCAAACCACAGGTTACTTTAGACTGAATAACAGGGTAAAAAATGGTACTGATTGTATCTGACTGACATCCAAGCATCAGTCCCTCAGCGCTAGCATACTAAACAGATATGTAACTGCATATTTTAGCATACCTTAGTGTGTGCGTAATGTGAGAGGAACTTAGACACTGTGACAGAAACACCATGAAGCAGGTCTGGCAGGTTGGTCTGGTTGCATTGACCTGATGCTCAGACGTGAATAAAATTAAAGTCCAGGTGTTTGAAGAAAGTCCCACGTAGCACTTATTTTTCCTAAGAAATGTCAGTTTTAGTCATATTTTTTAAAGCATAGTTTGTAGATGTAAGCATTTTCATCATGAAATTTGACTTATTTTCAGTTTAAAGCAGAGAAAAATTAGGAGGTGACAATATTTACGGGTTATTATGTTATTATTTAACTGATTTGGCCCACTTTAGATCATATTGTGCTGTACAGTTGTGAAAAAAAGTTTTAGACCACCCTTTTTTTCCCCTTCATTTTAATCCCTGGTCCAACTAAAAGTACATTTGTTTGGACAAATATAATGATAACAACAAAAAAAACTCATAGTAGTTTAATTTCAGACCTAATATCTATCCATTTTCCATGGTTTTCTTGATAATAACCAAAATCACATCAGTTCTTACATCAATATCTCTGACATTGTACTGACAAAAGCAATGCTTTTATACATTCCATGTTTTCTTTTCTGTCTGTTTTGATCACATGATACACACAGGAGTTAGTACTTCATTATGTCACTATTGTTTTTGATGACTTTTGATGGTCTAATAATTTTTACTACAATTGTACAAAAGGAAATGTTGGTTGGAGGAGGTGGACAACAGCAGGGAGGTGGAGCATGCAATTTCCTGCAAAAACCACTGAATGGAAACCCATGCCACTGAAGGCGTGTAAACATCTGTGACGGCCACACCTGCTGCCACATCGAAAAAAAAGTAGCACGCCGACACACTTCAGTTTTCTTACATTTTGGATATAAAGGATGACTAATTTTATTTTATTTATTGTATTTATTGTCTCCTGGGTTCTTAAACAGTTCTCATAGGGTTTTTATATAGGGTTTTTATGCACTTTTCATACACATATATATTTTTTTATATCTATGTGTATAGTTGATTTAATTTTAGGAGCTACTGCACAAAAGAACCTATGTGTTATGCAAAAAAATGGCAAAATAAACTTCTTGAATCTTGGACATAACTACTTATTTCCATACAGCATATCTGGTTTATTCTATTGGAGGTACATTAAATCTACTTGTAGTGTGCATTTAGTTAACTTTCTCATTCTGATTAGAGAAGAAGGAACCAGGAAAGTGTTGTTCTAATTGTGCCAAGTGCATTTAGGGTAGTGTGTATTTTATTAAACTCTCAGTTTGACTCGAGTAGGATGTTAGCACCCATAGACTAACCAGCAAAGACAGGTATTGTTTTGGCTCATGTTTGACCAGCATAACTTGTGCGACTTGCATTGATCTTTATGAAACCTGACCTGTACGCTGACTGAGTGAATACGCTGACTGATGTAGGTGATGAAAATCTAACTGAGGCAAAAGTCACGTTTGCAGACAAGGTCATGTTTTCAAGTTGGATGCATATTACTCATAGGGGCAAATATTCAGTCCAATGAAAAACATGCAAATAAATGCTTAGTGTTGATGCAGGGTATGATACTATGTGCAATGCTATGGCTATGAGAAATACAAATACAAAACCTCTGTATTTCTATTATTTTTAATTATTTTATTTCTTGGATATACACAGAAATTAGCATTGACATGACAGTTCTGTATATATAAGATGTCTTGTCTCAATATAAAAACATTTGGAGAAAATGATGCTATTGACAGGCAACCAGAGAATATATTAATGGTTTTTTTTATGAATTTGGAAATATTTGATAAAAGTACACATATTTTAAAATACTTTATGCTAAAATGTTATATATTAATCTCTGACTTTGCCCATTATAAGAGGTGTTTATTTTCTCCTTGTGTGCAGTTTTGCATCCCCTCTTAAATGCATTTACTTATTTTTACTACAGTCTGATTTAAGCTCAGTTTATTAGATTTTTTTATTTTTTTTTTTTTACTTTATTACCCCAACCCCTGAAAGAGAGTCAAGAGGAAAGGCATTATTTTTGGCTCACTTTGCTTGTTTCTTTGTTAACACTCTAGTAGAAACACTATTGGTTAAATTTATACTACATTGGGTTCATATATTGCCAGTGACATAAAATAGATAGTAGGTCAAGGTTTTAAGAATTTTTAAAACTTTTTTCCCCATTTACTTATAGTGGGTGAAATTTCACATTTCTGTAACAGCAAAACTATTGGTTGAAATCATGCCAAGTTGGGTTCATAGTTTGCCAGTGACATAGATGTCATTAAATTTTGGGAAAACTAGGTCAAAGTTTCTATTTTTTTACAAATTTTTTAAATGTTATTTTTTTCCCCCATTTACTTATAATGGGTGAAATTTCACATGTCTGTAGCAGAAAAACTGTTGGTTGAATTCATAACAAATTGGGTTCATAGTTTGCCAGTGACCTAGAACAGATGTCATTACATTTTGGGGGAAAGTAGGTCAAAGTTTTAAGAATTTTTTTAAACTTCATCTTCCCCATTTACTTATAATGGGTGAAATTTCACATGTCTGTAGCAGAAAAACTATTAGTTGAAATCATACCAGACTGGGTTTCTACATTGCCTGTGACTCAGAATAGATGTGATTATATTTTGGGGAAAGCTAGTCAAAGTTCAAAATTTTTATGATTTTCTTTTTCAATCTTTTTCTGTCCTTCTCCCATACTTAAAATGGGCGAAATTTCAAAAGTTTATAAAAACATCCATTTTTTTTAAATTTACTTCAATCTTGGCACATATATGGAGTCAACTGATATGATGACATCACCACATGTATAGACATGATGACATCATTTGGTTCAATGCCAAAATAAGCTAAAATACGTGCAAGGGGCGGGGCTTGTTGTGCCTGGAACTACTTGTTACTTTAACTTTGCCTTTTTATTTTTCCTTCTTGATGCTTGTGCCCTATTTGCAGGTGACTAGTACTACCTGTGAACCTCTAGTATTTCATTATAAATATAGAGATCATCTTAACCCCATGTGACTCAGCCATGTCTGTAATTTGTGAGGTGAAAATTCAATAACAAGTGATCTACCCAATTTCAGCCAATACAGTGATGATATTAGTTCCGGGCAAATCGACACCTCTGTAATTTGGTGGAATATACAACATCTTTCATTTCCTCCACAAATTTATTCATCCTGTTTCCATATGGAGGATGATGGAGGCTGTGGTAGTAGTGAAAAATAAAAGTTATGGGTGGAGATTCAGGAGGCTTTTGTTGAAACGTAGCATGGATGTTCACTGAAAGAGCAAATTTTAAAAAATCACATAGAAGAATAATATCAGAAAAGATGATGACATTCATGACACACACAGTAAGGAACATTTTTTCTATCTTTTAACAGTTATTTATAAGAGGTGAACGTACTAAAAACCAAGAGGATACACACTGAAAAGACAATAATCACATGTATGTGTGTGGGTATATTATGATTAGACACCTCTGTGTAGATATTTATGGTGTATGTATATACAATCATGAAAAAATTTATTAGACCACCCTATGTTTTCTTCAATTTCTTGTTTATTTTAATACCTGGTACAACTAAAGATGCATTTTTCTGGACAAATATAATGATAACAAAAATTTCTGATAGTTTAATTTCAGAGCTGATATCTATCCATTTTCCATGGTTTTATAGATAATAATTAAAATCACATAAGTTCTTATGTCAATATCTATGGCACTGTACTGACAAAAACAGCAATTTTAGACATTCCATGTTTTCTTTTTTGTCTGTTTTAGTCATATAATACATACAGGAGTAGTACTTGATTGCATTACCATTGTTTTTGATGACTTTTGATGGTCTAGTAATTTTCTTCCGTGACTGTATCACAACTTACAGATCACAGTGGATCTATGTTTTAAAAAAATATAAATAACATATAAAAAACAGACCTTAAGAAAAATAAGTGCAATTTTAACAGTGTTATTCCTCAGCATGTAATTTACGCATCTATTACAACTTAGAGATCACAGTTAATCTGCAAATACACAAAGCAGTTAATACCAGGCAGAACACACAGGAGTTAGTACTTGATTGCATAATGTTTTTGATTACTTTTGATGGTCTAATAATATTTTTCGTGACTGTATTATACACATGGATACTCAAAGTCTATGTGTGTGGGTTAAAAAGCCACTATATTGATATGAAGACGTCTTCTTGTTATAGGTGGGTGAGTATTTTACCAACGCTCTAACGTTAATATTAGATGTGTGATGATGTGAAATGTTGAGAAAAGGAAAATAAAAAATGCAAATCATAAAAAAAAGTAGTGAATGTGCCCTTGACACCAGAACAGAGTATTAATTTGAATTAAAAACAGATGGTTTATTCCTAACAAATGCACCACATGAAACAGACCACAGGTTATATTAGTGCCAATAAGGCTTTATTTCCAAAACCTGTGAGTCTCTTATAATTATTTTGTCTCATGCCAGCTACTAACAGTGACACATTAGTTGTCGGTTGTTGCTCATTTCACACCATCACCACCTTTTGTTTTCGGTACCCTGCTCACATCCTGTCTCTACTGTCTAGACAGTCTCCCTGACCTGACCTGTCCACTGTGTGTGTTACGTTTGGTATTTCTACTCTTTCATAAGCTGTCAAACCTCAAAGAAGACACAGGTGTCAAACAAAAAAGTCCAATCTGGCACATGGGATGAATTTGTGAAATGCAAAATAACACAAGAGATTTTAACAGTCATTTTAGTTCAGACCAATTTCATCTAAAGTGGGTCAAACCAATAAAATAGTATCAAAGATTATTTGCAGGTGAAGTGATGAATGAAAAAAACCACAGACGGGGCAGACAAACTTAGTAATTTTGCAGCTGTTATTGTCTACTTTCATTTACTGCTGTATATGTACCCTTTTTTTCCCCTACTTTTAGTTTTCTAGTTTGGATTTTCATTCCTTCTTTTTGGATTCTTAAGTTGCCTATTAAGTCAAAAACTGTATAAAAAAAAAAAACCAAATGGGAGAGTGTAGGCCCTTCTGTAATGATATGTTTTGGTTTGGTTTTTAATAACAAAAAAATACAATCATAATAACATATAAATAATGACAACCCCAAACTTTTCTTTTTTTTTTATTGTAAAAAAGTTAAATTTCATGAAAATATTTACATTTACAAACTATCCTCTTAGGAAAAAAATTGTGAATGACCTAAACAAATATGACTGACCCAAAATATTTTAAGAGAAGTCAGTGCAATTATAACAATTTTCAGCCTGTTATTAACTGTATATGTAAGTCGTCATAAATGTGTAAATTACATGCTGAGGAATAATACTGTTAAAACTGCACTTATTTTTCTTAAGAAATGTCCATTTTTTTTATGTTATTTACATTTTTTAAAGCATAGATCCACTGTGATCTGTAAATTGTAAGTTGTGGAAAAAATGACTTGACCATTGAAAGTCATCAAAAGCAATGTTTATGCAATCAAGTAGTAACTCCTGTGTGTATCATGTGACTAAAACAGACGAAAACATGGAATGTCTAAAAGCACTGTTTTTTACCAGTATGATCTCATAGATATTGATGTAAGAACTGATGTGATTTTTGTTATTATCATGAAAACCATGGAAAATGGATAGATATCAGATCTCAAAATAAACTATTATGAGCTATGTTTTTTTGTTATCATTATATTTGTCCAAACAAATGTACCTTTAGTTGTATCAGGCATTAAAATGAACAAGAAATTGAAGAAAACATTCTATTTTTTCAGGACTATATAGCTTACATGTGTCAATGAGAAGCCAAGGTGAAATACTGTTAAAAAAAAAAAGTTATTATTTGTATTAAGACATTTCAGGTTGTTTGTTATTTTTAAGGAAGACTGGCAGATGTAAAACATTTTCACAATGTATTTTGACTTTGCTCATTCTGATTATTATCGTGGTCTGGCCCACTTTCAGATCATATTTGGTCTGAATGTGGCCCCTGACCTAAAATACATTTAACGCCGCCGGTCTACGAGAAGAGACGGAGATGAAGAAAAGGTGGAGCAGACCTCAGCTGCTCTATATATGGACGATGACAGCAAAATGCTCACATGTTTAAAAAAAAAAAAAAAGAAGAAGAAGAACATCTACTGCTGTATCGCAGCATAAGGAGGAAGTGTTGGTCTGGATTCTTTCTTCTTCTTTTTAGTTCAATGGGACATAAGGCCTGTTTCAGTCGAACTTGCAGTTCAGGTCATGGATGGAAACTGTTTGGGGGACAGGTCTAACCCACTTTCACTCTGCGTGGTCTTCTGCTTACTTCAAGTGTTTGGGATTTTTCATTATAGTTTAGTTTTATTTAGTTTTGACAATTTTTTCTCTAATTCAGTTCATTTTAATTAGTTTTTAGAGCAAGTTTGCTACCTATTATTAGTTTTTATTTTCTTCTAAATATTTAATTTATTTTTAATTTTTTTCATATCTTTTATTTTTCTTTACGTTGTATGCATATAAATCCCAGACAGGACTCTACTGCTTTCTCCCAAATTTAGTTTCCATGTTTCCAGGTAGAGTGGGGATGAAAAGACGACTTTAAACCACAAGGGACCAGAAGTGACGGACTGTGAAACGTCGTATAGTGCCATCAGATAAAATTGATTGAGCGAAATAAATCGATTTCCTGTTATCCAATACTGACAAAGATGAAAACAAAGGAAAATTTATCCATAATTTTTTTTACGTTTTAGTTAGTTTTGTAATCACATAATACAGTTTCAGTTAGTTACCCTTTATTATTATAGTTTTTATTTATTTCAGTTAATGAAAAAAATGTTTTTTTAATTCTAGCTTCTGTCATTTCATTAATTTTCATTAACCCTGTAAAACCCATTAAAAACTTGTGAAAAGATAGTTTTAGTGTAAATACAGGACAGTTACATGAAAATGTTTATATTCAAAATGGTTAAAACCAGACACTCCAACATTGGATGGTTGGTACAAAATTATATTACAATATTTATTTTATGCAAAGACTGACGTTCTCTATAAAAATGCAAACTGAAATATTTTTGAGACTGTTGGCAAAATGGATCAAATACATTAGCCCCAGAAGACCAGATTTGCTTTAATTTACTGGAATATCATGTGGACTGTGAGTGGATTTTTAGGAATGGATGAGTAGAAATGACAGCCATTGTTCAGTTGTTCAGCAACATATAAATCTGTTTGAAATATAATAGAAAAGGTAAAAGTTGTGTGTCTGTGCAGCAGGGGGAGGGGCCAGGTACCGGGTCTGTCTGTCTGTCTGTCTGTTAAGCAAAAACTACTGAACAGATTTTGAGAAAATTTTCAGGAAATGATGGAAATGACACAAGGAACAATCGATTAGATTTTGGGAGTGATCTGATCACCCCCTCGATCCAGGATTTTTTTTTAAAGGATTCTTTAACATTGGGAGACAGGACCATTTTCGGCATCTGTGCATATAACTCCACAAAAAAAAAAAAAAATAGTCAGAGCACTGATGCAAATAAATGTAGGATTATTACTTTGGTGTGAGTCAAAATATGGTGGGAACAGTCATGCTTGGCGGAGGTCTGCGCTCTCTGAGTGCTTTTCTAGTTAAAATTGAAATGGTAATCTTAACCATCTGGAATGTTACAGCGGTTAATGGCGGGTGGCTGTGGCACAGGTGGTAAAGCGGGTTGTCCAATAATCGAAGGGTTGGTTGTTCGAATCCTGACTCCAACTGCCCGCATGTCAAAGTGTTGTTGGGCACTAAATTGTTCTCAGTGAGGCCTGGTAGTGCCTGGCACAGTGGCAGCTGCCCACTGGTGTATGAGTGGGTGAAGGTGTAGCTTGTATTGTAAAGCACTTTGAGTACCATTAATGTGTAGAAAAGTGCTATATAAGTACAGACCATTTATCATTATAACAATAATCGTTACATCCTGACCTGTACACATACTTAAAGCAGAATAATGTCAAAGAATGAGGCTTAAATAATTACAGATGTCACACTGAACCGCTGTGTCAGTGCTAAACGGTGGGCGGCAGGAAACTGGCCTCATGTCTAAATGTCATACGGTGTCTCAAAAGGTTGGTGATGTCAGCCTTGAAAATAACTAAAGATGAGTAACATTCTGATAAATATGAGCTCATACACAGCTAAACAGAAGAATTAGGTATATTTAGTGGGGAGTGGGTGCACAGAGGGGAGTCAGGATAGTAAAAAGTAAGATACAAAGTAGCGTGTGTGTGTGTGTACGCTGAAGCCTAAAGCGCTGATCACACGGTGGGAACGCGGAGATAAACAGGCGTGTGGGCGTGTGGAGGCTTGTGCCTCACATGTAGAACAAACCAGCCCAGCACTTCTTCTATGCAACAATGCACAAAACCCTTCACAGCTCAGATCGAGTAGATAGATACATCACGTCTGAGTCTTAAAGTGAGAACGTGTAAGAAAAGGCTCCTTCTAAACCTCCGAAGTGAGTGTTGTATTACAGGACTTCCTCTCACTGGTCAGAGTCTGGGTTTGACATGTTACCTACTGCTGCAGTTTGACTCCGTTGGTACAGAACAACGGCAAAAACGTCTTGATTTCTAATTTTTGCATGTGCATCTCTTACAACTTTTACAATAGCTTAAGTGCATGTGATCTTTTTTTTTCTTGCATTTGCAACAAGTTAAGGACCACATAAGAAAATAAAAACACTTGTTACTATGAGAATAAAGTCTTAAATTATTGAGATAAAACTCGTAATTTTATTAAAGTCAAATACAAAAAGAGACAGAATATTATGAGAGTAAAGTCATAGTTATAAAAAAAAAATCATATTTTAACAAAAAATTGTCATACTTTTGTGAGATCAAAGTCATATTGTGGAAGAAAGACAATATTTTGACAATAAGTAGTATAAAAACAGGTGGAAAAAAAATTATAGTTTATAAACTTGTCACCAGATACTCATCAAACTTAAGGGTTAAATTTTTTAAATTATGACTTTTTATTGCACTATTGATTTTTTTTTTTCAAAATATCATAACTTTAATCTCAAAAAAATATGACATTATTTTCATTTCATAATGATTTTTTTCTAAAGTACGACTTTATTCCCATAATATTACGACATTATTTT